>CAUYRT010103105.1:0-47611 GCA_963574885.1 Lepilemur ruficaudatus | reverse complement strand
TAAAAACATGGATGGGAATGATAGTCGCCAATTTCAGCAAAGTGGCTACAGGGGAAGGAAGGAGATTGGAATTGAAAACAGGTACAAAGGTGCTTCAAGTACCTTCACAATTTTTTCTATAATGAGGAACAAAGAAAGAAGGAAGGAAGAAAGGAAAGAAGGAAGGAAGGAAGGAAAGAAAGAAAAAGATACACTAAATCTTTTTTTCACTATAAGCATTGACATTTTGAAAAAATAAAATTTCACACTTTTTAATTTAGCATCACACAGAAAAATGGGAAGTTTTACAAGGAGTTTTGGCATTAAAAACTCAATGATGGCTGGGCGTGGTGGCTCACACCTATAATCCTAGCACTCTGGGAGGCCGAGGAGGGGAAGATTGCTCAAGGTCAGGAGTTCAAAACCAGCCTGAGCCCAGGCAACAGAGTGAGACTCTGTCTCAAAAAAAAAAAAAAAAAAAAACCTCAATGATTTGTGTTTCTAAGAGGATGGGGATGAGGTATGCTGATTGGCCCACCCATTGAAAAATAACTGAAAATGCTGTATGGACCACTTTCAAACTCCTTTAAAAACATACTGGTGCATTGAAAATTAGTAAAAGATACCAAGGGGTCATAGTTAAATGAAAATAGGAATTCAGAGAGGTAAATGTAGGCTGAATCTAGTTTCTGATTTGAAGATATTTGGCAAATCAGGTGAACTTATCCCTCAAATTTCACAGCATCAAGAGACAAAGCCTGTGGAGGAATCTAACAAGAGACTCACCTCATGAAATTGGAACCCTAAAAAGCTATGTCATAATGCTAGCGTAATCTAGAAAGAAGTAACAACCCCCAAGTGGCTGCACTAAAAATTATCTATTCCAAACTATAGTGCAAGTTGAAGGGAACATCATCTATCTTTCCTAAAAATCTCTAACAACAAACTGGCCTTTAGACATGTTTACTGCCTGAATTCATTCCACCTGGGTGTTAAAGAAAACAAAACAAAAACTCCCTCAGCCTATGAATTCAGTTTAAAGTTGCCTTGGACAGATAATGTCATAAGCACCTGGCATAAGCAAATGCAAACTCTCTCTGGAGAAATTCACCTTTAATCTAGGTTTTAAAGTATTCCTAGAGATAGTTTTAAGAACTATATGAGTGCATGAATTACAAACGACACAAGGAAATAAGGCACCGTTACTGAGATCTAGTAGAATCAGACTTCAGATATGGGAAATTAAAAATATTAATTGATTCTAGTATGTTTAAATAAATAGAAGAAAAGATGGACATATGAGAAAAGAACAAGGAATTATGAGATATGGTCAAGCATATTTTTAAAAGAACAAAATTGATGATGTTAAAAGCCTAAATGATGACTTTAACAACTGATTAAATACAGCTGAACTGAGCATTAGCGAATTAAAAGATGGATCTGAAAAAATTACGCAGTAGCAGCACAAAGGAACAAAGAGGTAGAATATATGAAAGGAAGGCTTAGAGTGAAAAGGACTAATACACTTCTAATTAAAATTCTCAGAGGAAAGGGAAGAGAGATGGCTGGGTGTGGAGAGAGAGAAAGAAATTGAAGAGGAAATTACCGAGACTTTTTTAGAGCTAATGAGAGCTATCAAATCACAGATTCAAGTAGCCCTATGAATTTTAAGCAAGATAAACAAAAAGAAACCCATCCCTAGACACATTGTACTGAAACCACAGAACTCCAAAGACAGAGAAAAATCCTTAAAACAACCAGGACAAAAGGACAGATACCCACAAGGGAATTACATATAGAGCAACAGCTGACTTCTCAACAACAGCAAAGGAATCCACAAGACCATGGGGGAAATAAAACTTTCAATGTTCTGAGAGAAAGTAGCTGTCAACACTGAAATATCTAGCAACATTATTTGTCAAGAACAAAGGTGAAATAAAGACATTTTCAGACAAACAGTAAGTTTCTCATCAACAGACCCTCAATAAAGGCCACTTTGAAGGATGCATTTCCAGGAAGAATAAAGATAATCCCAGATAGAATTTCTGAAAAGCAGGAAGGATAAGATGAGCAAAAACAATGGCAAATATGTGGGAAAATCTAAGCAAATATTACTGAATAAAAAAGTAATGATAACATCCTGTGGATTAAAAATATACTTAAAATAATAACAACAATAACATGTAAGTTGGAATGAGGTGATCAGTTCTAAAATTTCCTAAAGTTTTTATGTTATATGTTATTTTTTCCCCAAAGAGGGAAAAAGCGAGGAAGAAAATAAATTTAAAAAGCTACACTATGCTTTTGTATTACTAAATTTATAATATGATGGCTATATAAGAGGCTGGAAAAATATTGACAGTTATTTATTTTAACAGACCTAGAGATTTTAAAGAACTGGCTTTGTGCTTCAGTATAGATTATCAAAGTCTCTTTCCATAATTTAGTGATATACAATTCATTGAGAAAAAAACGTACAGTCTGAAGTTAGGCATTACAAAAAAAAAGAAAAAAATGGTATCATTGGGGCAATATAGAAATACTAAATAGCCACTGTTTGCAAGACACTGTGCCAGATATTACAGGGGTAGGGCAGAAAGAGAGAAAGCACAGGGATTTTGATGAGCCATTTGAGCATCATAGACTTTAACATGTAGACCACCTCTTAATAAATCCTGAAGTACTCCAAATAATCACCATAAAATAACTATTAACTACCATTTCAGACTTCATCCCATTCAAAGATTTGTAAACTAAAAATAAAAACCTAAACCCCTCAACCAACTGAATGGACCCCCCCTCTTGGCCAAGGGGACCCCAGAGAAACCTTAAAAACTGAGTTCCTGGCCATGACAGGACAAGGGATCAGACATAGCTCATTATATCCCCAGCCTTTTGCAGTTTAGATACAACAACTGATCAGCATTAATGTTCAAATGGAGATCATAAGACTGACAGAATGGACTCTTTGTGGCAATAAGATATCAAATTATAAATAAGACCTAAGGCCGTACCAGGAAAGGATTAAGTCACATACCTCTGCACTTATAGAATAAACTACATTCTAACCACCACAGTTTTTCTTTTTCTCTGGCAGTGAAATAAGCACTGGCCTTGATAAGCAATATTAAATCAATTTGCAGCTTTACTGCCAGATGCCAACCCCTGCCTGCCTGTTCCACAAGCTATAACTACAGGTTTGATTGGACAAGAGACTGATTTCAGTAATTTTCTCCTGATAAGACCACTGACCGTGTACTGGTTTTACAGAGGCTGCCCACTTGAGCTCCTTTGTGTCCTGAAAAGACCTTTGGATGTATGGGTCCTGATTGTAATACATTTAGACGTTAAGTCTCCACCCCAAATTGAATATGGATCATATGTATCATGAATGTTTATCTAATACACACGCTGCAGGACCACCTTCGTGAATATTCATGGCTCCTCCTGTAACCTATTTAATATGTATACTTGGCCAATCTGCTCAGCTTAAATTTCTGTCTTATCTCTCCCTCTCTTGAAGTACCTCTCTCTGGTTTTTGCTGGGGCTACTCTTCTCAACCTGTCAGAATGGCCACTTTGCAGGCTGTAACCCTTTATAAGAAACAAAGCTCTCCTTTTCAAATTTACAAATTGCGTGATTTTTAAATTAAAGTATTTTTGTTTTTATTGTTAATGGGGGAGAAAAGTGTACTCTGCTTCACTGCTAATGGCAGTATAAATTGGTGAAATCAAGAGGGAGACCATTTTTGAGAGTATGTGCTCGATACTTAAAATGTTATGTATTGTTCAGCACAGCACTTGTACATTTAGAATTTTATCCCAAAGATATGATTATGAGAGTGTGCAAACATTTAGCTGTCACAGCACAGATTATAATAGTGAAAACCTAGGGACAATTTAAAAGTCTAAAAGGAGGATGTTAGTCAAATAAATTATGATAATACCAGCATTAAAATGATATCATAGAAGAATATGTAATGACATGCTTCATAACATTAAGTAAAACAAGCAAGTTACAGAGCGGTATAATTCAGTTTTTATGCATATCAAAAATAACTGGAAGGACATACATCCACATGTTATTATTGTTGGTTATCTCTAGGTGGTGAAATTATGAGGAAAGCTTTTCTTTCTCCCTTTCTCTCTTTCTTTCCTTTCCTTTCTTTCTCTTTTTCCTTCCTTCCTTCCTTCCTTCCTTCCTTCCTTCCTTTTTTCTTTCCTTCTCTTTTTTTCTTCCTTTTTTAGTTTTGATTTATATTATTTAAATGATCTGCACTATTCATGTGATTGCAAAGAAAACAACAAAAGGCATATTTTTAAAAAGGATTAACTCTATTTCTAGTATTTTCTTATGATAAACACTGTCCAATTTCTTTTGTTCTATTTCCTTTGACGCTTGAAGCTAGCATGGCATTGTACCAAGAATGTCTCTTTGAATTCTAAGGTCTACTATATAGTCTGTGAAGTATCCGCCATGCTGGAGTGTTGAATAACTATTGGAAGATGTTGCCAAGGAAAGCATTGTTTGTATTTCCAGTTAGAAATATCATTCTGAGTTTGTAAAAAGATATAGATATTTTAGCTTAGAATTGAATGCATGCATCAAGGTTAATTAGCAATGCTTCAAATTATAGACCACTGCCTGTTCTTGTACAACTAACCATCAATTAGCTATGCTAATGAGAAAAGCAGGAAATTATTGCAGGAGAAAATGAAATCAGTAGGAAAAGAAAAAAAAAGAAAAACAACTCATTTTAGTCTCCAGTTTTGGCCATCAACTGTCAAAACTTACCAAAATGACTTACAAGTAGAGATGAAATATTAATAAAAAAGTTATAGGATATTAATAAAAATGTTAATTCTTTTGAAGTCTTTTTCTTTCCTTGATTGTCCTTCAGAGAAGCCATACCCAAATAATAAAATGACCAAAATATGGACAGCAGCAAACTTAAAGACAAAACACTAGCCAGTGGTTCTAAAATAATTGCTAGGGGAGCTTTTAAAAATATATCAATTTAGAGGCCTCAATCCAGATCATTTAAATCAGAATCTCTGTGGAAAGGGCTAAATTAATCCATAAGATGTACAATGGATCTCAGGTTGATTCTAGCTGCTGAGCATTTGCTTTACTTGTAGTTCTGTGGTTGGACAGTAAGGGTCTTGGGTAAATCAGCTCTGTTTCTTCCATTCCCATCCCCATCACTCCATTCCCAGGAAGGGGAATCTTTCCAGTGAGACAGTCTTAAATGTGTCTCCTGCTGATATAGTGGCTTTAAATACCTTCCTAATAGCTCTCTCCTCTGTCAAGGGTTTGATTTTGATTTTCTCAAAAGGAAATCTTTATATGAGGGAATGCAAAGTACATTAGCAGTATCTACCTAGTGCCATGGTAGATATTTGGATACTCAGAAAACAGAAAATGAACCATTGCATGAAATTTGCAGTTCCCCAGAGAGCTCCAGATGCCAGACTCCTGGAAATTATTCTGAGTTCGGTCTGTTCTCCAGTCCTGAGAAGAACAATAATCCTTGTAGCTGCACTTCTTTCCCTAGATTTCACTTTTATGACTTTTAAAAATTATAATAATTTGCATTATATGCTTACTGTAGAAAGTTTTAAAGTAGAATTATAAATAGTGAAGTTACTATAGAATCATCTGTGAGCCTCTCTTTTCCCCACTCCAGAGATAAACATCATTAACATCATTAGTGTATAGTCTTTCATTTTTTAATGTGTAGAAACATGCATTTTATATTTTAGAATTGAATAATAACCACATGTGCACTTTGGTGCCTGATTTTTAATCTTAATTTTATGTTCTGAGATTTTTTCTGTGCCATCAGGCTTCAAAATCAAGACTTTGTATGCAGCAAAGCCCATCAGAGAGATTTGCCATCATTTATTTAACTAGTCCTTGACATTAGATCTCAATTATTACTTCTGAGATTTGCCTTGTTTTTTCTTTTTTCACTATTTACCAGAAAATAAGATCAGTCATCAACCTGGTGAGTTCACATGGATTACTCCTCCTGACTGATGTCTGACATTGCACCAATAATTTCCTACCGCCACCTATGATAACTATGGATACTCAGCCCTTTTCCCTCTACTCCAACTATGTTCTTCTCTAATTTTTGTACCCAGCCCTTTCTCCATCAGTGATGGTATTGTTTTTTCTCTTTTAACCTAAGACACACTCCTCAGAAGTCCTGAAGTTTATTTTACCGTCTACCAAATATGTAAGTGTGGAAGATTTATTGTTTTATTAGCAAACTTACACTGAGTGTTTACTGTGTGTCCTGTGCTAATAGGCATATAGGAATATTTTCATTTAAACTTTATGACAATAATCCAAGGCAAATGCTACTATTATTCCCATTTTACAGTAAAAAAAAATGAGGCTTCTTTTGAGTAACTTTCCCTATATTATACAGCTAATAAGAGGAAAATCTGGGCCCTGAACCCACTGCTGTTTACTTCTAAACATTTTTTTTCATTATTATTAACTAAAGTCCATATTTTTTCAAAGTTTCGTAATTTTTATGTCTGTTTGTTGTTCCAGAATCCCCAGAATGTTTACAGGATAAGACGTTGCATTTATTTGTCATGTTTTAATAGGTTCTTCTTTGCTATGACAGTTTCTTAGACTTTCTTTTCTCTAAACCATTCTTTTTTATAATGCAGCCCCCTCTCATCACCTATAGTACCATGGCAGCTATAATTCATTGTGCAATATTATGTGTGGCTCTAATTTTCATGTCAACCCTTCAAAGAAGATATTATAATTTTCATTTAATAGATAAGAAAACTGAGGCTCAGAAAAATGAAAACTAACGGTGCAGGTCACAAGCTAGTAAGTGATGGAACTGGGATCCTGATCAGGACTATTTGACTATGAATGCCATGTTCTTTTTACTGCTCTAGTTTAGATGGCTTATGCACATGTGCTTTTTGTAAATAAATTTGAATGCTAATATCAGAGTCAGAGTGCCATGAAGAAGATCTGTATCTGGTCCAACTTTCTTGTCTAATATCCAAGCTCCTTCTACAGATTACCCAACAAAATGTTCTAAGCTGGTAGGTAGTAAAAAGCCCTCAGTGCAGTTTGTTCACTTTTTTTACAAAGCATCCAGTAGAATTTTGAACAATCCTGGTCATTAGAAAGCCCTGTGTTCCTCCAAATGATTTTTGTTCTTTGTCCTTAATCATCTAAGCCTTCTACCCAAGGACCCTGCTGTCAGCCATGTTTCCTCCAACTCTCTTTTCCTGGCTGATTATTCCTCAGCATCCTAATGATGCCACTTTAAATCACAGTGACTTGCAGTATCTCTATTTAGTTGCAAGTTCTTACAGTGCATGATAGTGCAGCAATGTGCATGTCACATACAATCAGGGTCCTTAGTGTTGACTAACTCCTTGCTTAACAGTAACCTCTTACCACCAGCACTATCACCCCTGGCCACCTTCCCTCCCCTCACATGACATTTCTAAATCTTCAGATCCAAAGGGCCCTGACACTGACACTTCTTCCAACCCTTTAAATGAGGCAGCTCTCCCTAGAAAACCCCTTGAGACACAAGTTTGGAAGGTGAGTCAAACGTAAAAGGATTGTTTTCTTTGAGTTTGACAAACAAGTTAAAGGGCAAAGGCAGTGAGCCGTGGACGCCTGGAGACAGCTGCTTTCTTCCTGAGTCCCCCACAGCGCTGAGACAGACAGGAGTTCCCCCGCGGATCTGCCAGGACAGCGCGCAGGGCGGGGCAGGGACGACTCGCCAGGAGCGGGGCGGGCATCATGCAGCTGGTTTTGCTGAGAGCCCGCGGTCAGAGCTGAGGGACTGTTTAGCCACGCCAGGGCCAGACGCCCTTGCGCCCGCCCTACCAACAGGTACTCACAGCTAATCAGAGAGCGAAAGAAGCAGGCGAGGGAGTCAGGCATTATCTTTTAAACAAAGTCGTTAGCAAAGTTTTCTAGGTCCTTGCGCTCTGGTTCCTGGTCTTCGCGGTCAATACCATGGACAGCGCCCGCAAACCTACTCGGAGGCACTTGGACGCAGCTGGCTTCTGGCAGGTCTGGCAGCACTTCGATGCTGACGGTGAGTAGAGCAAGCCATCTGCACACTCAGGTGTAGACGCAGCTTCACACCCAGCTTGCTGTAAGGACCTAGAGTTTCTTCTTTTCTGTAGGAAAAGTTGTCTACTTGCATTGTTAATGCAGTATACCTAATGTAATATTCAACAGATGTATGGTATACTGGTGTTACATATCTAGATACCTTGTTAAAATTCTGGGTGGGAGAAAAGATTTTTCCCTCTTCCCAATATCTCTTTATGTGTGTCGGGGGGTGTGGGTTTAGGCAGGTTTAATAAAAAGCACAGCTGTAGCATTAGACATGCTGGTCACTGACTTTCAGGGTAATGTGTGTCATTCACTCAGAGATCCTAAATGAGGATCTTTTAAAACATATGCCTTATATATAATGACAAATATGATTATGTATACTCAAGGCTTTTGGGCTGAGACTCAGCTACCTAAAGTTAGTCTTCCTTACAGGTGCTCATTTTTACTCAGTGACTTTGTTGTACACCCCCCTGCACTCTCTCAAAGGGAGGATGAGTTTTACACACTTTCGAAATGACCCTCCCACCAAAAAAAAAAAAAAACTACTTAAAAATAAAGTAGAACTGTTTAGCATTCGCTTTATTTTTATTAATAATGAAACATAAAGAAAATATCTAAAAGGTGTGTTTTAACCCTGAAAACTAGGATTCAATATTTAAGCATCTGTTAAGTTTTTCCAAACTTCAGAAATCCTTGGGTTAAGTTTTATTGTAAAGCTCATGTTTATTTGTTTATTAAAATTTATGTACTTAATCGTTTTCCTTTTCCAAATGTTAATATAAACATCCAGCATAAAGCATTTACTCCGAAACATGTTCACTGTTCAAATTCATGTCTTCTAGAGGTAGATATTGGTGGTTATGGAAGAACAAAGAATAGTGTCCAAAGATCAAAGATTTTGCAAATTGTGAGGTTAAAAAATTTAGATAAATACTAAATGTTATATATTAATCTACATAAGTGACTATTACTTTTGCTTATCTTTTTGCATTTAGAAAAGGGTTACATAGACGAGAAGGAGCTTGATGCTTTCTTTCGCCACATGTTTATGAAATCGGGTACTGATGTAAGTACTTGTACACTAAGCATTAATTTCTGTCTCTCAGTACAATACAAGCATTCAAGTTTTATATTGATTTGTACCTATTAATTCCATCTGACCTCTTTTCTTCTTTGCATGCATGTCATTTTTCTCCCTCTCCTAGCAGCATGGAGGGATTTAGGAAGGTTTTATAAAAAGTACAACTGTAGCATTAAACATGCTGGTCACTGACTTTCAGTGTAACATCTGTCATCCACTCAGAGATCCTAACTGTGGACTCAGTCAACTTTGTTTTGAATGTCTCCTTGGTTATGTCTCTGTTAATTGGTTTATAACTGGAGATAAAATAGCCCACTTTGTTCAAAAAGGCGGAAAAGATGTTAAGCACATTAAGGTTCTGGGTGTTTAGTACACATAATACTCCTTTGATAGCAAATTACAAACAAACCATTTAAAATAATTTTTTATATTATTCATTTTATTATAAGAGGTTACAGATTTCTCAGGGAATGACACACCAGAAAATAACCAACATACTCAGAACCCAGATATAAATGTAAGCCAATCTATCCAGTGTCCATGTCCCTTTCTGATGGTAAATCTGGACTTGAGAGATGTAGATGAACTCTTTAACATCTAGGTACCAAAGAAGAGAAAAAGTTCAGAGACACATGAGCTGAGGCTAGCCTGGGAAGGGTCTCAATTTGGTGAAAGCTCCATTAGGACATGCATAATGTGGGATTAACTCTGGGAACAGTTGCATTTAAATGAGTTATGGAGACAGTTTATCCTCAGACTTCAATTGTTTACCAGGAAGAATATTAAAGTGCATTATTTTCTCATGTAAGAGCTCAGGAAGGGGAACTAGGAGCTCTCTACTGAGAACAGAGGGAGAGTATTGGGGGCCAGGGAAAGCTAGCTCAGAAAAGAAGAGGCTGGCATCTGCCTCCATCAGCCACACAGACCTCTTGGTCTCCCTCTTTGTCTGCTTCTCATTTACTCTGCCTCTCTCTCTTTCATTTTTTCTGCTCATTTTTGTT
This sequence comes from Lepilemur ruficaudatus, assembly GCA_963574885.1. NCBI lineage: Eukaryota > Metazoa > Chordata > Mammalia > Primates > Lepilemuridae > Lepilemur > Lepilemur ruficaudatus. Next base: position 37,428 of record CAUYRT010103105.1, on the reverse strand, counting down.
TCCCATCTGTACGTTTCATGGGTCTCATCTCGCATTGTCTCTTGCCTTTCTCTCTGACCTCTCTCTCTCTCATCTATCTTGTTTCTTTCTGACTTGTCTATTTCTCATCTGTTTCTCCATCTCTCTGTTTCTTTGTTTCTCCTTTCTATCTCCAGTCTCTTCCCAAAGCTCTCTCTTGATCCCTCCTCTCCCCATGTCTTTCATTTATCTTTCCTTCTCTCTTTCCTATCTCTCTGCCTCATTTCTCTTTTTGTCCTTCATTTCTCTTCCTGGTTTCTCCTCCCCTTCATCTTTGTCTCTTTTTTGGTCTCTCATCTCTCTTTCTCTCTCTCTCTCTCTCTCTCTCCCTCTCTCCCTTTTATTGCTCTTTATCTGCCTGTCCCCTCCAACCCCTACCCTGTGCAGCCTATGAGGGAGTGGCAGGTGAGAAGGACAGAGATATGAGCCCCTTCTTTCCTCTGGTCAGACCATTTGCACACACTTTTCTTTATCCTTCATTCCTGCACTTATACCCCCTACAAGTAGAGCTGAGTAAGCCTCCCCCAAATGAGGCTTCTGCTTCAATTTTGCTGGCCAGTGTCACATGCCAACAGCCCACAGTGAAACCCTTCCAGTCATCCCTGCAGGGCTCCTGCTTACATCTGTAAATGCTAAGGCTCATGGCAGTCCAGGAACCCATGAGTCAGATGCCATCTTATCAACAATGGACAGGGATATTTGAGGAAAGGAAAAAGATAAAGGTAAAGCTATCCAAAAGCTTGGAATAAACTGGATGGTCAACTCCTAAAAATCTATATCCCAGAGACTTGGAACTTCACATCTTTTTATTTTTATTTTATTTTAGAGACAGGATCTCGCTCTGTTGCCTGGACTAGCTAGAGTACAGTGGTGTGATCACAGCTCACTGCAACTTCAAACTCCCAGGCTGTCTCAGCCTCCTGAGTAACTGGGACTACAGGCGTGCACCACCATGCCCAGATAATTTTATTTTTAATTTTTTTGTAGAGACAGGGTCCCGCTATGTTTCCCAGGCTGGTCCCAACCTCATGGGTTCAAAGCAATCCTCCCGTCTTGGCCTCCCATAATCCTGGGATTATAGGCATGAGCCACCACACCTAGCTGTCACACCTTTTTGTAATAGAAGGCTCCTTGCTCTAGTGATTTATAGAAAAGGGGTGGAGAAATTGCTGTCAGTATTGAAACTGGAAGTGTCTCATTTACAGTCATGGAGTTATGGTGAATAGCTACTCAAACACAAGGGTCTGCTCTGCTCTAAGCTGAGGATGCTATGAGCTGTCTTCACCTGAGGCTTTGGCTAAACTTAGAGGCATTGTTGCCATTCCGATAGCAAAGAGGGATGTCATCTCTTGGCTGTCCCTACAGCTGTCCCTCCCTCAGATCTGGCCTGTGGATCAACCCTCTTACACAAGGGAAAGCATGGTCCTTGAGGAAAGGAGACAACAAATGACACACAGTGTCTTGTGCAACTATGTTCAGTGCAAGTGTCCCTGTGGCTGGAAAAGGGGTTGGAAGAGTTCAGAATCTTTAGCCCAGTGCAAATCAGATTTTGATGTGCTTAAGAATTATCTATACTTGTTAAAATGCAGGCCTCTGGGTCCCATCCCGTCAGTATTACAGTACATTTGGGGTCTGTCAAGGATCTTGCATTTTAAAAGCACCCTAAGTCAGTTTGTATGTCTTTTCACCTCCTGTCCCTCCAGAAACAGTGACTGCCTGCTGGAGAGGGGATTCTGATATAACCAGGCCAGTCCCACTGAGCTGTGGTAGCAGCCCCAGGCATCTGTCATAAGCACTTGGCTAGGAGAAAGCTTTTGGAGCCAGAATGATAAGTTTAAACTGTTAACCAGAAATGGTATCATCTGCCATTGGTTCCTGTTCAAAATGCTGAGGCATTATTGCTCTGTGGAGTGTGGTTGCAGGACCTTTGCTGGGCAATCCGTGGTACCTTGACAACCATGATTAAGGAAAAGATTTTTAATTTTGAGCTTTTCCCCTGAAGGGCAATAAGTAGGCCCTAAGTAAATCCGTAACCATAGGGCAAGACTTCAAAAGTGGACGCCCCCTCAGCTTAGGGACAGTCATCATTCGTTTGTGACACCTGCTTTTGATCATCACTGCCCAGTGAGTACAGAAGCCAGCAGCAGGGAGGCCTCCACAATCAGGCGGCCCCTCACTCTGGAGTTCAGGAATGGCAAGCTGTGCTTCAGAGGCCTGAATAGCTCTATTTTCCTCTGCTGATTAGTAGGTCACAGAGATCTCAGAAGAAGCTGTTTTGACGTTTCTAAAAGCAAGCTGCCTGCTGGTCAATCTCAGAGAGGAAGCAGCCTGCTTATAGTTACCTTTTCCTTATAGCCTCTGAGTGGATTGACTTAATGGAACCATCAACTGCCATTTTTGCCGTTTCTGTTATTCCTTCCAAGACTTTTATTTTCAAATGCTGAGAATTGGCCTCTAGATCGGGTCTGGATCTTGCCAGTCCATTGCTGAGCATTAGGTTCTAAGTGTACGCACCCCTCTTATACAGATTATATCACATCTTAGGCATCTTTCAATGTTTTAGAGATTACATGTACCCTGCTGAGGCCGAGAGTATCAGATAAGGGCAGATGAGGAATTACCACTGAGGAGCCCTGTCCTCTTTTTCTTTAGGTCCAAAGGATAGTCATGGGCTTTGGGGTTAGGTGTCTAAGAGGAGAGAATTCAGAATTCAAGGCTCTGTGTCCTCAAACTAAAGGTGGCATCTAGAATCTAGCCACTGCTTCTTTGGCTTCACATTTATTTACTTTAAGATTTAATTTTCCACCAACATGGCCTATGTTAGTTAACTTCCTTTGCGAATGCCCAGCCCATCATAAAGAATCATTTATTTATTCAACAGATCCTATGTTCCAGAGATAAAGAAATGGTTGCTGTTCTGGCAGAGTTCTTAATCTAAAAGATCGAGCTGAAGTTTGGAGTGCAGGCCCACCCTGTTGAGTGATCTCCATCATGCTTTTCTTGTATGGTGCATGCACACCCAAACCAAACACACACAATCCACGATGCTAAGAATATACAGGCTAATCTCTTTATGTTTAGTGGGGTGTCACATGAGGAAACTTGGTTAGCAGAAGATCCTGGAGTCTCAAAGTACCTGTTCACCTTCTTCAGAGAAAAAAAAATGTAGCTATTTATCTCTGAAGGCCCACTCCAAAGATGCCTCATGCTGTGAGGAAAGGGCAACTATATGTGGAGACAAAATCCAATGTTTATGTCCTCGCTCTGCATCTATAGCTGTGTGATATCAATATGCCATTTGAAGCCCCTGTGTTTCAATTTTCTTATCCATAAAATGGGAATAATAATGTTTTGACCTGCCTGTTTCACAGTGAAGACCAATGAGAGAACACAAGTGAAAAGCACTTTTTAATTGCAAAAGCATCCACTTATACATTCTTATGGTGATGTGGTATCTTCTTGGGTCCTTTGTTTTTCCCATGTTTATTCTTGACCCTCTTTGCCTCAGGTCAACCAGTGAGTTATCCCACACAGCATAATTGAAGCTTACTTTCTTAAACACTAAAAAACTTTTAAGATCTAAAAAATAAATTAATCTATTAAAGGGATTTCCAGTTTATGAGAGCAAGTTTTCCAAGCCAGGTTAGCTTTTGAAGGATGCCTTAAATCCTACTTACCACCTCATGAGTGAAGAAGGCTACTTAAAGGTAGACAGCAGACAATAGATGATCACCTCAGGAACCCAATATACTTGCTCAATCTTAGACAGATGATCCAGGTGTTATTTCCCATTTCTTCACTTAAGATTTTGGTTCCAAAACACTAACGTCTCTTTTTCCATATTTTCAATTTGGTGTGTTCATTTAGGAAGGTATTCATTTTTTGAAAATTATACCCTTGACTATTGCTCATTTATAATCATCAAGTGAGTACATTTGGTTGATGTTAATAGAGTCAATTTGTCCAAGTCCTCTTATTTTAATCATTTTGGGTTTCTAAATACAGGACCAAAGCCATAGATACAATAGATGGCCTTGGTATGGCTACAATACACAAATCCATTTGATTGATATATCTTCTCATCACAAGTGCTAGTGGTTCTGGTTTACTTTTTAAAAATAGCTATACATATAGATGCTATTTTTAGTTCTTATTCACACAACTTTTACTTTTTTGCAAGGTGACTCACCTTCACTACAATTTATTCTAAATGAAGTTTATTCTTCACTATCTAGCATCCATTTGGGCATTATACAAGCCATTAATTCATTTGCCTCTTTCTGTTGCCTGTACTTCATCCATTTATCTTATTCTAATCCCCTCCAGAAAAAAGGTGATGAATGGAAAAAAAGGTGGTACAATTCCATTTTTTTAACTGCTAACAAAAGTTTGTGTATAGTTGAACAGGGAAGAGGCAAACCATTGACCGACATGAAACTTGGCCATTCCCTATATTTCTGGTATTCACACCAATCATGGAAGTATGGAAAACCAGATGATCCAATAGCTTAAATCATCTCAGCTCAGAGCATCTTTCTTCTCACTATTATAAGTCATGATCAAACATTTGCTGTGTACCCTCCTCCTGCGATGAGTTAGTGAGATAGGATGCCAATGTCAGAAGTCGAGATCTTGCAGTAATGTCCTGGAACTTTCCTAGCAAAAGTTGCTCTTGCTGACCATGGTTCTCCCTGCCTTTCCAAGAATTGGCTTTCAAACCTTCAGGGTCTTGTAATATTTAAAGCATCCTCTTACATAACTAATTGCCAAAACCTATTCTGAAAAAATCCCAAAGCAAGTGATCAAGCTCTCCTTGCATTTTGTTTGAATAATCTCATTTACAAACCACTTAGTGTGGGACTTTAATAATTCTGCTAGCTGCCATCTGCCTCATCTGAAGCAACAGCAAGGTGTGGTGGAAAGTGCACTGTACCAGATAACAAAAGTGCTGGTTTCATGTTCTGCCAATATCCATTTGCATCACCCTTCTGGTCTGTTTCCTCCTCAGTAAAATGAAATGGCAGTGTCTCAGATCCTTAGAAAGTGGTGCTAAACATTCTCTGATTTTTTTTTCTACTTTAGTCTTTTGCTTCCAAATCACTAAGACTGATCTGAAGGAAGCATACACTTTGATTTATTATGTATCAATAAATAAAATTATCATGAATTGGAATATTCTTCTTTTCATATGTTAAGATCTACAAGGTAGAGAGTTCCTGTGACTCTTCTACTAGATTTTCTATTCCCTGGAAAATATTTGTCACATATAAAAGGTCAACTGAAGACATGACAGCCTAGGGAGGAAAGGGCAAAACTGACAGCCCCTTCAAGTCAGGACTACAGAAAATCTGAGACATTTCCCCAGCCGGTGGTCAGACAGTGGTAAAGTAGAATTTCCATGTGAGAAGCTGCACTCCAAAAAAGTTTATTTACCTGCCCTTTTTTCTTTTTCTTATAAATTAGAGGTAGGTAGCTATTAATTCTCCACCACATTTTCCTTTCCAACACTTATTCACTTTTTTTGTAGCCCATTAGGGAGAGACCCCAGTGGAAAGGAAAGCAGGACAAAGATGTCTTCCACCAGCCTATGATAGTTTTGCTGACCATCATGTCACCAGGGGTCAGAACTGTGTGTGTCACGTGGTAGGTGCTTGACAGAAAGCAGTCTTCCTTGGGTTTTATACCTGAGGGCAACATATCATGCTGGGCTAAAATGTTTTAGGACATCTTGCCCTAGGAGGGGTTAAAATAGAGCCGGATTGCTCCAGAAAATTCTTCTTATCTCAAGATGTTGCATTCCCAGCACACTCTATGGTTGAGAATAACAAGTGAGAAAGGGGGAAGAACTGGGTCAGTCTGAGGCCACCCAGAGAACTGTCCCACACATAAATGCATGAGTGATGCGTCCAGAGAGTCTCTTGGAAGCTCAGAGTCCCCCCTAACCCCCAGCACCAGCTGGGATGGTAGTCAGTCAATAGGGTCATCTCTTTTCAGCCCTTCTAACTCACAGCTGGAGAGCTTGGGACCAGAGATAGTGTGGTACTATTAGGGAGAATTACTTTAGCATGAATGCCAGCAAGTCTGGAATCTTGAATTAGGTATTGTTTGGGATCATCTATGCCTCTCAACTGCTGCTTCAGAATTCATTCTTTATTGTTGATTATATATGTCACCTTTCCTGTGTTAACCCTGAAATCCACTAAAGAAGACAATTTAATATATAGGAAAGGTAATACGTGGAAAGGAGTTGTGACATTTTTGGTAACTCAACAATTACTTTATTATTTTGGTCTCCTCTTTAATTATTTCCCCCTTCTCGTAATTGTTTCCTCAGATAATACAAGAAACTATTAAGAGAATTGGTTATAGCAACCTGGGGGCCCCGAAGAGCTTGATTTTTCAGTTAAAAATTTAAAATCTCTGAGTTCTTGCGAAGAACATCTGTAGATTAATTACAATGCAGACTTTTGTCACAACCAAATATTTGATAATGTTCAAATTTGTTCTTTCAGCACTCTAGTCTCTAAGATTCTTTTCATAAATATTTTAGTAACTCACCAACTATAAATTTTACCTAGTCAAGATTCTGATTAGTGATTGATTGCTCAAGAAATCTCCATCCTGCTGTCTCTTCTACAAAAGGGTAAGATCACTTTAAATGGCCAAGGAACCTGCTTTCCAGGTTAGAATAACATGATCATCAGGCTGTGTGGTTTGAATATTTGTTATGCTAACCTTATCTTGGGGATCCCAGTGGCTTTAATGTGGCTATATTTGGACCATTGCAGGATGCACTCATGGAAGAAAATGTGCAAAAGGTGAAACAGCAATTTATGACTACCCAACATGTCTCTAAAGATGGTCACATACAGATGAAGGAGGTACTTTTCGTTACTGTATCTTTTGTGGCTGTATCTTTTTTGACTGTTTTTTTTTTTTCTTGACTTTACTTTCTTGGGCTGTAATTTCTTTTAAAAATTACAATGAAAATCCTACATTTCATTTGGGAAATTAGAGCTTCCTGCAAGGCAGCTGGCCTAGGGAACATTGTTGAAGTAATCACCTTTCCTTTTTCATCCGCTTAATAACAAAGAGTATGCAATTCTTTCATCATTTTATCTAGGTCAATCAGTATTTGCATCTATTTCATAATTGGGGAATTGAGATGATTGAGGTCTTTCAGTCGCTTGATCCCACATTTATCTCTGTGTACAGTGTCCTATTTTCCCATTCAAATTGAACCTTGATGCAAGGAAAAACTGACAATATATTAGTTTGAACCTCAGTATCAGTTCCCAGATCTATTCCTGAAGATCATTAAAAACAAAGCAGATGATAGCTACCTTTACTTCCACTCAATCCACTTTTACTGAGCACCTGCTAAAGCAAGCAACTGTGTTAAGCATGCAGTGCCTTGGGTGGTCTACTTTCTATCTGATCATTCCTCTTTCCAGTTACCAAAAATGTTTACGGTTTAGAAAGGATTTCCACATATATTTTGCTATTGTACTCCCACGGTAGCTAAGAAGATAGGCATGAAACCTGATCCCTATTTTTGATTAAGTTAATCCCACGTATAGGTATGAATCTATACGGGTTCATACTATATGGCTATAAATCTGTACATAAAAATGAGCTAATATGAAACAAAAATGTTTGTTTCTTCATGAAAATTACCTGTTAGACATATTACCTGACACTTGAAGAGGTAGTGTCTTGATGCTACCATACGTGGACAGTCAATATTATTGAAGAAAGTAATAGGGAAATTTCTTCAGGGAGTTATGTTAACATGGCAACATAATGTTTCTTAATAAAAAGTGGACATGTTCACCAGGAGGCTGTCTTTTCAGAAAAGTAATAAATTAAACTCTAGGTTTGTAACTGTTCCCAAAATTTTTACTCAAAGGCAAAATTATATATATAACCAACAATTCTTATTATAATTAATGTAAAAGTATCCATGTATCCATCAACAGAAAAGTAAGTTCGAGCATTGAGCTAGGTGCACCAAGCAAAATATTCATGGCTACATGTTCATGTTGTATTCTCCAGTCCCTAGAACAGAACATAGCACATAGTGGTGCTCAAGAAATATTTCTTGACTTAATTAATGAATGAGTGAAACATAATAAATAATTGAAACTGTACTGTTATCTCAGTAATGACAGGTAGACATTCCTGAGCAATTGGCCAGCCATTTTGTCATGGAGCTCTGCACACAAGTGTCATTGAGCTTGTTGTTTGTAGAGAAGCTGAAGGTACAGAACTAGGTTGTTCCCAAGGCTCCTTAAAACCTCATGAGTCTGTTAGTCTAAGGAGCAGCAAGGTCTTCCGTTGCTCCTATAGTTCCTGCTATACCACTGGCCATTTCACTTATTCCAAATACAGGTAATTATGACACAAAAATCAGCCCACCTTGACACATTTTAGATGCTCTAGCAAGTATAAGATGGGGAAAAGGCCACAACAAAAAGCCAAAGTGGGAGTTATCTGTATATCTGATTTGTCCAGGATTCCTCTGTGTCATTCCAACCAAAATTGAAGACAAGGTGAATTCTAAAGACCTGGTATAAGTGGATGGCATTTTAATTGGTTTTTTTAAGCCTGTGCCACCCTTATATGACAAAATACTGCTTAGTTCTGAAGAGCAGTTTCCAGTTCTAATTGGCCTTGTGTGGGTTGGTGGGAAAAGCATAAAGTCAATATGGTGGAATATGAAAGCTTGGGCAAGTTACTTAATTTCTCTGAGCCTCAATTTTGTCATCTTCACCAACATGGCAGTTATCATTTATTGACCATTTAATGTGTAACAGGTACTTAGCTTAACAGTTTATAAATATTGGCTCATTGTACTTTTAGCCTTTACATAACCACTAGAATATCAATATTATTATCCTCATTTTCCAAATGAGGAAATGGAGGATGGAAATACCAATTACATTGCCCAAGTTCACATAATTTAGTAAGTAATGGAGAAGGTATTTGTATCCATTTTAAAGTCTATCACTTACACATTGCATTGTGCTGTCTCTCATTGGTAAAAGGGGGGTGTTTATATTCATCCTGAAGAATTAGTGTGAGAATTTAATGAAATGATAAATGAAAAATACCTTATTGGTACCTGCCACGTAGTAGGTACTCCATATATGATAGTTACTATTAACATGATGTGATGTGTCCTTGAGCTGACAGTTGGAGAATGTGAATGGGCATTGTGGACTAATCATGCCTAAAACCCACCAAGAGCATTTGCTCTGGACTTATCCTATGGCATTGTATAAGACATTGAGAGAACTACTCAGTTACAGAGGAAATGACCATTGTTTATGGGAACAACTCAGAAAAAAGACAATATACACCGCAATACCCTAGATTTTGGCAATGAACTTAGCCAAACCTGCATATGTGCTAAAATAAGCATTATAACTATGTAGGGGAAGAAGATATTACCTTTGTTTGTGAAAGTGAGTGAAGTAAATCAGTCAAACTGGTGCTTATATAGAAAGCTGATTGGTTGAATCTGTCACACTTGAATCAGCTATTGCATTAATAGTAGCATATAGACATTAATAATGTAAAAGAATGTTAATCATAGCTAACACCCAAGAATCAAGCCAGACAGCAGTCATTGCTGCTTTTGCATATGACACTGAAGTACTGTGTCTATATAGCATCTCACCAGCAAAACATGGTAATTAGAAGTGTGGGCTTGAGATTGCCAAGTTGAGGTCCTGACTTTACCACATGCTAATTACACAACTTTGGCAAATTCCTTATTTCTGTGTAGATAAGCTTCCTTAACTAGAAAATAGTAGTAATGTTTTGTTGTGTACCCTTTGGGTTGTTGTTAGGATTAAATGAGTTAGCATATGTAAGCATTATTTGCTATTTTTTATTTTCTATCATTAAAAAATCAAATTCATTTAATGTTGAAAGTTCTAAGAATAGTGCCTAGAACATATTAAGTACTTAACAAATTTATTATTCCTATTAACATTATTATCATCATTATTTTGGGTTGTAAGCTCATGGAAGGCAGATATTCATAATGTTTTATACCTAGTAGGAATGTGATACTTTTTGAAAGAATTGGTGAATCAAAGAATGGCATTTAAGAGCACAGAACTGCAAGCTAGGCTCTCCAGACTGAGAGATCTGAGCTCTTCTACCCTATCATATGTGCCACCATACCTTTTACCCAGGGAACACTCTTTAAATGGACCCTGGTCAGCACCCCTGACTGCTAGTCTTTCTGTTCCTTTAGCTTGCCAGTATGTTCTTGTCTGAAGATGAAAACTTTCTTCTGCTCTTTCGCCGGGAAACCCCATTGGACAGCAGTGTGGAGTTTATGCAGGTGAGTGTCTGCTTGTGTCTCTATGGAGACAGAGGGTTGAGAGGAGGCCAGGATCTTAGCCACCTGCTGTTGCTGTCACCACTCCCACCCAGTTCTCCAGGAACATCTGAGCACAGTGACAAGACCAAGCAAAGAAATCCTTAGTGATGAGCCAGGACTTCCGCCCCAAGCCCCAGTATTCTTAGTGCTGGCCTGGGCTGCTCCTGGGCTGACAGAGGAAGCCTTAGACAAAGGGCCAGGCAGGTATGCGGAAAATTGGAATGGGAGGGGGTTGGGGGTAGAGGTGGGGGACTGTGGAAATTGGAGAGCTCATGCCCCATTTGAAGCTGGTAGCCCTCTGGAACTTCACTGAACTGTTGCCTTTGAAACTTCTTTCTAGAAATCTAGACTCCATGTGAAACTACCTATCTTTTTAGAAAATTATTTTTATTTAAAAATATTAGGGGGTACAAGTGTTCTTGTTACATGGATAAATTATATGATGTTGAAGTCAGAGCTTTTAGTGTGCTTGTCACCAGAATAGTGTACATTGGACCCAATAGGTAAGTTTTTATGCTTCATCCATCTTCCACCCTCCCCCGTTCTTAGTTTCCAATGTGCTTTACACCACTTTATGACCATGTGTACCCATCGTTTAGCTCCCACTTATTAGTGAAAACATATGGTGTTTATTTTTCCATTCCTGAGATACTTTACTTAGGATAATGTTCTCCAGTTCCATCCCAGTTGCTGCAAATGACATTATTTCATTTCTTTTTATGGCTGAGTATTACTTCATGGTGTGTATGTGTGTGTATGTGCGTGTGTGTGTGTGTATACCACAATTTCTTTATCTACTCATCAATTGATGGGCACTTAGGTTGACTCCATATTTTTGCAACTATGAATTATGCTGCAATAAACATTTGGTACAGGCATCTTTTTGATATAATGACACCTTTTCCTTTGGGTAGATAACCAGTAGTGGGCTTGTTTGATTGAATAATAGTTCTATTTTTAGTTTTTTGAGGACTCTCCATACTGTTTTCCACAGAGGTTGTACTAATTTATAGTCCCAAAGAAAGTGTGTAAGTGTTCCTTTTTCACCACATCTACACCAACATCTACCTATTTTTAAGTGTTGGCAACTAATTCTAGTTTTGAAAGCATGGTACAGTAAAAGTATAACTTATTAGTCTGTTGATCTAGTCAATGGGCCTTCTATCTGCAATCACTGGGCTTGAGTAAAAGCTCTTTAGGCAGAATGAATGGGCCTCTGGGCCCTTTCCCTCTGACATACCCCTCTCTCAGCCTCTAGGTGTTACCACTCTGTTGGTGAAAAATGACCAGGCAAGGGTAGATCAGGGTTTCTCCAAGGCCAGAGCAGCCAATTCAAGACAGCCACTGCATCCAGGACCCCACTCCTGAAATAGTTACCATGTCCCCACTTCGGCAATAATAACTTATTATCCTTTGTGCTATTTTGTGTACTTTCATATAAAATTGGGCACGCATATGCAAGGCAATTCACAGAAGAAATTTGAAATGGACAAGAAATATATGCCAGCAACTCAAGAAATGCAAATTAAAAGAATACATTTTTTATCAATCAAAGTGATAAAGATTTTAGGGGAATGAACAAAAATGCACTGCTAGCAAGGAGGCATGGAGATTGTCACTGATGTCCTGTTGGTGGGCATGCACTGTGGAATAATTTTATAGAAAATAATTGTGCAAAAATTCAATAAGGATCCTTTAAAATTTTATTACCCAGAGTTTTTTTTTTTTTTTTAAATCTGTACCCTTTGACTTAATATTCCACTTCTCCAGGAATCTACCTTATGGATATAATCAGAGGTATAGATAAAAGTTTTCTGTATAGTGATGTTCATTAAATGTTGTGGTGTTACTTTTAGTCAAAACTGAAAATAACATAAATGTCTAATATTAAAGGAAAAGTTAGTTAAATTATGACACATTCATATAATCCATTAATTCCCCAAATTCTTACGAGCACTACAATATGCCAGGTGCTGTTTTAGGTGCTGAAGGTTCGCTACAGGAAAAAAACCCATTTTCCAACATTATGCCTCCCTAAAGATCAAGTTTTCAAAGAATATTTAATGACATGGAGGAAATGCAATATAATATTAAGAAACACAATTGTATATGCAGTATGATCTTAACTATGTTTAAAAAGTTGTTTACCCTAATACCTGCATAGATAAAATAGTGGGTAAATACACACAAGATAAAAATTGGTTGTTTGTAAGTGATAGGATTTCAGGGGATTTTATTATGTTCTTTGTACTTTTGTATTTTCCAACTGTGTGTATAATCATAATTATTTAAAAGTTATTTCAATGACATTTTAAAAATGATTTTAATTGTGTTTAAAAATGCTGGCAGAACATCTTAAATGAAAATAATAAATATACCACAAAAGTGTAAAATGTGACTTCCAATTCAGTTTTGTAGTGTATGTTATAGAAACATGATGGAAAGGAAACACAGAGAACCAATAAGTAATTATCTCTGGGATAGGAATTTCTGGAGATTATAAGTTTCTTGTTTTTGTATCTCATTAATTGTTCACAATGCACAAGATTTATTTTTATAATATTATCAGAAAAAAAGTATTAAAATGTCAGGCCTTGTGTAGTCTTGAATAATCTTGAAAAACTAGAAAAGCAAATGGCATTAAGGAGCCTTCCTACCTTTTTTCTTTTTTAAATGTATTCCATTTTCCCCTCCTTTCTGGTTTGTCAATTTATTCAGTAAGGAAGAGCTTTCCCTTGCTCTGCCCATTTTTTAAAAAAATATCATTGTGGATTCTTGAATTCTCTTTTTAAAATTAAATTTGATATAACCCTATTGTATTCTATATTTTGAGAAATTCTAAGTTAATGCCCTTACTTTTCCTCTGAACCACAGGACGTTAGCACACTATAACTCTTAGCACACACCTTCCAGCTCATCTGCCATTATTGTCTAGGATATCAGTTCTATCTTGTTTTCTTTAGCCCCACAAATTTTATGTAGTCATGATTTGTTTCAATTTGCCCACATGTCACCACATGTTACATTGCCACCATTGTCTTTGTTTGCCATTCCTTTTTGTATCTTAGATTTCCTTCTTTGTATTCCTCCTTCTTCCTAGGGCAGCAGTCCCCAACTTTTTTGGCACCAGGGACTGGTTTTTTGGAAGACAATTTTTCTATGGACTGGGGCAGGGAGATGGTTTCAGGATGATTCAAGTGCATTACATTTATTGTGCACTTTATTTCTATTATTAGTACATTGTAATATATAATGAAATAATTATACAACTCACCACAATGCAGACTCAGTGGGGGCCCTGAGCTTGTTTTCCTGCAGCTAGATGGTCCCATCTGGGGATAACTGGAGACAGTGACACCTGAAGTGTGTTGCTTATGTCTAGTCTACTTCGTAATCTCATAATCTTGTTTTGGTTCGTGCTCCCATGAGAATCTAATGCCGCTGCTGATCTGACAGGAGGCGGAGCTCAGGTGGTGATGCGAGCAGTGGGGAGTGGCTGTAAATACAGATGAAGCTTCCCTCCTTTCCTGGCCGATCACCTCCTGCTGTGCAGCCCGGTTCTTAACAGGCCATGGACTGGTACTGGTCCAAGGCCCAGGGGTTTGGGACCACAGTCCTAGAGTATATCTTTCACCAACATTGTTGGTAGTAAACTCTGATTTTGTTTGTCTGAAAGTCTCTTTACTTTCATTCTTTAAAGTTAGGCTTGCTGAATATTCATGTAAAAATCTCTGGCCCCATGCTTGAAAAGTAGTTGGGGAGCGGAATGAGGGGTCTCAATAGGGGAAAGCAATTCCTCTAAAACTGATTTATGTGATTAACTGTACACCTTGGTAAATTCACTGAAAATCATTTGATTGTACACTTAAAATGGAGTAAAGGCACGATATGTAAAGTATACTTCAATAAAAGAAAAAAAAAGGTCAACCCAGGAGGGGGGAAAAAAAATCTCTGGCCCTCCAATGGCTTAGCTGTAGTAAAACTATAAAATAATTTAGATGGAAATTGGAGAATAGCATTAAAAAACCGTGTAAAATTTTTTATTATTTGAAGTTCTCATAGTTTTGGTATATTCACACAATAAAAGTTAGAATATAAATTGCATTTATCTTGTTGATTTTGTAAATTTGGCTAAATTCAGATGAGAATGACTGAGACTGAAAGGAATGATGTTTCTGAATTCTTCTCACTAAATATCAGTATCAGTGTCAACACCTCCCACTATCCCTGCATGATCTGCATTGACAATCCTGATTGTGGTTTAGAATTAAGGTCCCTGTAGTTGGTAACATAAGCAACCTATTTAGGATCTATGGAAAAATCTGTCAACTAAAAAAAACTAATACTTAATGCACTTTTCATTTTGTACAAGAGTTAGGGAGCTTGCCAATTGAAGTGAGGTTTGTCCATGGAATAATCAGATGTGGTCAGAGTAACAGCATTTATTAAAGAATGCAGTTCAATGCTTTCCTTCTAGATTTTCAGCTGTTCTGTCTTCCAGTTCAGTAATTGCATCTTTGGCTGGATAAATGCTGGCCTCAAATCACTGAGAGGGATGGCATGTCACTGGGAATTATCAGAGGTATTTTATCCTCTCCACCACCAGATCCAAGGCTTACACAGGCAAAATTCCTTAGTGGACTTTTCTGCAGTATAATTTTTTTAAAGTTCATCTTTTCACTAAGGTGCTGCTATATGGAGTTTTAGTTTTAAGCAGGTACCTCAATCTGATTTCCCACCTTGCCTGGGTCCCAGAATTTGTCTCCTGTCTACCACATGTGCAGTTTTCTGATAAAGCTGCAGGCTATGCTGCCAGAGATCAGCAGATACACCTGGGACAGGCTTTGGTTTCCTACATTACTTCTCAGGTTTGTGCTTCCTATCATATTGGGTCTCTTAGAAGTCCTCTCACTTTCTTGCCAGTTCAGCTATTAATATATATTTAAAGAGGTGCTTTTATAGTATCCTGCATTTTAAGATATTTAGTACAGAGAAGTTTTCTTAGTTTGCCAAATTGCCCACATTGAAGTCCATCCCTTATTATCTTTCCATTTTGAGCTTTCCCAAAGAACCCTTTCAATGAAAGCATTGTGGTCCTTTTAAGTGGCTCCAACTGACTGCAGCAATCCATTTCCTGTGAGTTCTGCCCAAACAATTGCTGTCACCAAGAAAAGCCTAAAATTTCCTATGAAAAGTCTTATTTGTATCCAATTAAATATTGCTCTCAGATGCTGAACCATAGTAGGGACTTGCTTAAGTCAATTCCAAATTACTTGAGGATAAACAGATTAATGACTTTTGCTATTTCAGATTTGGCGCAAATATGATGCTGACAGTAGTGGCTTTATATCAGCTGCTGAACTTTGTGTAAGTGTCACTGGGAATTGTCAATGGATAAAGGGTGGATTTGTTCATCATTGGGAATTTGATGTATGTGTATCATGGGCTTGATTTCTATGGGCCCAAGAAACATGGATTTGAATTTGATACTTTTAAAAGATGTATTTATGTGTGAAAGGTTTAGAAAGTGCAGGTCACATTGCCCTCTCGGGGAAAGAGGCATAATTGAGCATTTACTTTTTTCATGCATGGAGCTATTTCCTGGGTTCCATGTGCTCCCTATAAACAGTGACAGCCCTCCATTCTTGGATTTATTGCTTGCTAAAAGTATTTTATTTCCTCCTTGAGACAAACAACCACAATCCTTAAAATAAGGTCTCCTGGACATTTGCGGTTTATTTTCTCACTATATAAAACATGACTCTTCTCTTGGTTCCACAGAACTTCCTCCGAGACCTCTTCCTCCACCACAAAAAGGCCATTTCGGAGGCCAAACTGGAAGAATACACTGGCACGATGGTAAGTAATGAGTAGTGCAATCTCCACAAGGGCAGCTTCTCCGCTGCCTCCCAGGGCCCAGAAATAGTGTCTGGCACAGAGTAAGTCCTTGAGAAATGTTTGCAGACTAAATGAATGCATGAAAAAAACCTCAACTCTGAAAAACACTGGCTAAAATTGTGCTGTTTTAACCTCTCTTGGGACTAATTGCATGTATTTAAGAGAGAAAGCTGTTCACCTGTCCATGGCGAGACCTGGAAAGTCCAGTCAACATTAGGTTTCCAAGCACAGGTCAATAACTAAATGTTAATCAAAGTCACATAGAAACAAGTAAACATGGACCTAGGTAATTGGGACCAACAGATGGAAGCTTCTCCTCACCACAGTGGATAATTCTATTCATTCAGGGTGTTGACTTAGTGCAGGGGACAGTCAGTTAGATGGAGGGTGTGTGTCCCACCTCTGCTACTTACTAGCTATAACGTAGCAAAACTGTCAAGTTTCTTGACTTTATTTCTTCTGTAAAATGGGGATTAATTAATTAATGGTACCTAATTACTGTGAGGGCAAAGTGAGTTGATGCATATGAAATACTTTGCATACTGTCTAGAACATAATGAGGGCTCAATACACATTAGCTCTTATTGCAGCAGTTGTTATGGTCCTTGTCATTATTTCACATTCCCCTCATGGCATCCTTGCCCCAATGACCTTGAGACTATTTTAATGTCAAGCTCCCTGGAAAATGGGGAAGTAGGAGAAATTGTCTTCAGTGAACTCATCCTCATATTCTGTTTCAATGCCTACCTTGATGCGTTTCTCTCAGTACTAGTCAACACTTTGTATTGCATGGGCTCTGACTCTTCTACCTTTTGTCTCCCTCTACCTTCCAGGTATGTGCTTCATTCCCATCAAACTCTTACTTAGTAAACAAAGAATTTGCTAATAAAGGCTAATTACTTGTAGGAATGCTACTTTTATTATGCAAAGCGTTCTTGAGCAGAATCACCACACTGCAACTTGTGGTGACTAGTTGGGGATATATCAGTGAGAGGAGTCTGTGAGTTCCCGTTAACATGGGTACCACTAGATTGATCTATTTAGGCCTTTAATTGATGTTTCCAAATACTGTATTATTTCTAACAACTTCTCTACAGTGTTGGCATTGTTCATGCTATTTTATATATCTAATGACTAAGGGTTAGAAAGGGTAAGTGACTAAGTCATCACCAAGTTGAATTCTTAAACTCATTTTAAAGATCAGATAACTAAGAAAAGTTGTTGCCCAGCCAAAGGCACCAGTTAAACTGGAGCCTGAGCTCTCCTGGTTCTCAGCCCGAAACCCTTGTTAGCTCTCACTCTGGACTATGACCACTCTGAATGCTGGCCCCAGCCAAGTGACTCTGTGCTGAAAAGAAAGAAAAGTGCTCTCGACATGAGCACTACTCGTAAATGGCCTGGGCGGGAGGAAAACCCATGCCACGGAGAGAATCAAGTCCCAGGACAGGATCTCAATTAAGGAAATAATTTGGCTTCTTACTTTGTCGACTTGTTTTGATAGCATGCAAATGATGTTTGAAATCCTGAGTAAATATGTGCTCAGCACTAAAGGGTGTAGCGGGGAAATCTCCAGCAGCAGGCAGCAGTTTTCCAGCTATGGGCAAAACTCTAGCTGCCTTTTGACCTAAGCGCCAGTGAAACCCCTAATAGAATAAATAGTATGAAAAAAGAAATTGGGCTGAAACTGTATGGGGGGGGGCAAAACAAGGAGGTGGTTTTTCTAGTTGAGCATATTTTTAACATTGATTTAACAGAATGTTGGGACTGGCTATTGTTATCTCGGTTTTATTGACTTATAAAACATGAACTACTTAACGAATATATTTGCATTTAGAATCTCTAGCATGTTGCCAGAATTTCTTTGAATACCTTTAACTCAAAGGAGCTTCCCCCTATCTCCAACTAACCATACTAAACTACTACTTTTTGACTTCTTAATATAGCTCAGTTATTTTTTTCCCTACTTTTCTTCACCTGGTTCTTACTTCAAGATTCGGCAGATATCATCTTGCCCTAAAAAATTCTTCCCTAACCTTACTCCACAGTGAACCCTTCTGTGTGTCCCTTTAGTGCCTTGCACATATCACCCTCTTAACATCATAGTCACTTATTTAATTCATTCCACAAATATCCATGAAATACCTGCTCTGTCCCAGGCATTATTCTAGTCACTGGGGATCCAACAGTGAGCAAAATAGACAAAGGAGGGACTGACAATAAACAATAAATGTAATAAATAATAAATTATATTGCATGATAGAGGGTGCTGAGTGCTATGGAAAAAATGCAACAGTTGAGCTGAGCCGGCTGGGGTGAGGGACTAGGGAGAAGGGGTGAGTTTCAGTAGGGTGGCTAAGGTGGCCCTTTGAGAAGGTGAGAAGTGAAGAAGGACTGAGGGTACAGCAAGTGCAGGGCCCCTAGGGCAGGAGCGTGCCTGGGATCTTTAAGAACAAGGAGAGACCAGTATGGCAGGAGCAGAAGAGGCCAGGGTGAAACTAAACAGGGCCCAGACCATCTTGGGATTTTTAGGCCATTGTGAAGACTTGGGGTTTAGTCTAAGTGAGATGGGAAGCTACTTGAGGGTTTGAAGCAGAGGATGTTGTGATCTGGCCACTGTGTTGAGAAGAGCTCGAAATGGGCAAGGATAGAATCAGGAAGATCTAGCAAGAGGCTGTTGCTGCTCTCCAGGTGAGAGGTTGGTGGCTTGGACTTGGGGGCGGGGGTAGCAGAAGAGGTAAGAACTAAATATGTTTTGAAGATGGAATTGATAGCATTTCCTGATGAATCAGGTGGGAGTCAAGGATGACACTGACATCATCTGTTTATTCGTCTTGTACCCCACTAGCCTGTGACTGACTCCTCAAGGGCAAGGACAGTGTCATATCTCCGTGTCCTAGCCCTCACATGGGCCGGGCACGTGGGGGCTACTTAATGCAAATTAAACTGAACTTTCAGTTGTTACCTAGTAACCAGCTATGATGAAACCATAAAAAATAAGTAACATTTGTCTTTATGACCTTTTACCTCCCTTATCTATGTTCCTTGTGAGCCTGCACTCCTAGGAAGGATTTTGCTCTCTTGGGCTGCCTGGAAGGTTGCATATTGCACATTTTAGCATTTTGCACAGACCCAACCTTCCCCAAGCAGAGCCTTAGTTCTGAAATTCTCCTTTTCTTTTTTTTTTTCCCCCCCATTAAAGCAGACCCTTCAGGGCAGAGCCAGAAAGGGCTCCTGGCAGCGCTGAGCTCTCTCCTTCACGGCTCTCACTGGGGTTTCAGTGTAGAGTCTCAGCCAGAAGGATCCCAGCCTGGTAGTGGGCATGAGCCATCCTGAGCCCAGAGGGCAGAGACAGATGAGAATAAAGGCCCAAGCTGAGGATAAGTGGTAGGAGGAGCAGGAAAACCAGGAACCAGACCTGGAACTAGGGCTAGCGCCAGAGGCAGCAGGAAAGACAGAGTAGAGCAAATTCAGAAAGCATCACCAAAGCAGGACAAGTGAGGGCAAGTCCCTGTAGGTTCAGAATTCAGATCACCATGATCATTTTCTAAAGTCGAGTCTGGGGTGCTCCCTCCCTCTGGGCTGAGAGTAGTATCTCAATGTGACTCAGAGCATCCCATCCCCTACCAAAGCACTCATTGTCTTAGTGCTTTTCTCTGTGGTTAGAATCTAATCTGATAAATTAATGCACACAAAAATGTGAATTCAGTCATTTGACAAATATTTAGGGAGAACATACCAAGGAAGACATAGTCCCTACCCTTATGGAGCCTCCTAATTGGGGAAATCTGTAAAGGAGGGAAAAGAAGCAAAAATTCATGCTGGTCCCTCCTTTCATCCCCCCTAGGCATATCATTGCCATAGGGCATCAATCAATAGTAGGAGTTGAGATCAATTTTCCCTCAATCCTTAAGTCTTATTTTGAGACTCAATTGAAATATTTTTGAAAAGTGTGTTGATTATTCAAAAATAAGATGCAATAGGGACCCCGTGCATTACAAGGACACAGCTATTCTTTAACCTCAGCAATGGCAGGACAAGGAAAGGTAGGTGGACATGATTAAAGCTAAACTGTCATGAAATAGCTTCTCTACTGAGTACATGTGGTATAATATTTTATTTTCATTGAAGGATAGCCAGAGCTTATTCTAGAATTGAGCATTTTAATCATAATAACTATGTTCACTTTATGTTAGCCCAGTTTGAAGCACTTTTTAAACATCTCCTCACAACAACCTTATTAAGTAGGCATTTTCTAACTCCCGCCATACAAATGAAAAAATGAAGAATTCCAGACTTTAATTGGTCAAACATGACAAGAGGTGGAGGTAGACCCAAATTTGTCTAAAGCCTATGTTTCAATCATAACACTCATGTCTAAATGTCTGAGTGTGAAATTATTAAAAAGAAAACTTTCAAAGGAGGGAGAGTAAAGCTCTATTGAGTGGTCAGAAAGAGAAGACTATCCTATGAAGAAAGTAAAGAGCGAGGTAAGGACAAAGCCATGTAAGCAAGTTTGGAATATTTCTAAAGATAAGGTATTGTCAGAGCCCTGACAACCACAATGGGATTTATGGCCCAGAAAAACTGATTTTCCCCTATGAAGCCTCTAACTAATGCTAAGAATTGACACCTTATTAACCACCAAGTAGGAAATGAATTATTAAAGGACAATGGGAAATAGGAAAGAGTTCCACAAAGCTGTTCTAGAGGAGAGAGGAGCACTGATTAAACTGGGGAAGAGAAAAGAGGGAAAAGAGTGAATTATGGCTGCGTAAAGCCCCAGGGGTCACCTGATCCAAACAACCCCATCCGGGGGTAGGAGCAGGGAGGAGACAAGTAGCTAGTTCAGTCAGTCAGTACTTGGCTGGAAGAGATGCTGCACATCACACGTCTGCCAGCAGCTCTCCTTGCCCAGAGCTCTTCTCTTCGCAGCCTTCAGGTTTAAGTTTAAAAACCTTCAGGCTGGCAGCATCTTACAATGGGATGCCCTGAACTCAAGAAAATCTGACAATGTGCTATTTTTTGATGGCTTTGAGCTTAGATCCATAAACTTACAGTCCTATGAAGTAGCTGATGGAAATCAGAGTGATCTTACCCAAATTTTAAGTACCTAGGTTGCGATTGTCCATTGGCCAAGGCTATCCTGTTATTGTGTGTCTGTTTCATGGCTAAAGCCTGTGGCTCTTCTGTTCATGTATGCTGTGGTTAAGTACCTTTTTTTGTTTTAAGTTGTCCCATGGAGATAGGCCCATGATCGATCAAACTCCAAATGGTCCCTCATTGGTTCTTTTTTTTTTTTTTTTTTTTTTTTGAGAAAGAGTTTCACTATGTTGCCCAGGATAGAGTGTCGTGGCATTAGCCTAGCTCACAGCAACCTCAAATTCCTGGGCTCAAGTGATCCTTCTGCCTTCTTCCTCAGCCTCCCGAGTAGCTGGGACTACAGGCATGCGCCACCATGCTCGGCTAATTTTTTCTATATATTTTTAGTTGTCCAGCTAATTTCTTTCTATTTTTAGTAGAGACAGAGTCTCACTCTTGCTCAGGCTGGTCTTGACCTCCTGACCTGAGTGATCCTCCCACCTCAGCCTCCCAGAGTGCTAGGATTACAGGCGTGAGCCACCGTGCCTGGCCTCCTCATTGCTTCTTTATCACTGAGGTGATAGCCAAGTGTGGAGAAATCTGGTGAAAAAGTTTCCACCCAAAGATCTGAGTTTGATAGAAGACTAAAGAAGTTAATGATTTTGGCCGATCTATTTCATTTTTCTTCCCTAAGTTATAGAGTTGACTTATACTTTCTAATAAATGGATTTTGGAACTGGACAATTGATTTTTTAAAAGACTTTACATTCCCTAGAGACATCTGGGTGTACTAACTTTTAGAAACTCAACTTTCTCAAAAAAAGGCTTCTGCGTCTCGAACTTTAAGTGATACATCAAGTGTGAAATCACATTATTACTGCTTTAATGGATTTTTATTGAGCAATGGTCACAGTCATGGCAACACTACCTTAAAGATTTAGTTCCGAGGTTTAGCACCAAATGCTTCACTTAAGAGATGTAACCAGTTAAATGAATTCAAATCGACCTGAATAAGAATTGGCACATTTGAAAACTGACTGAAGCATGACTAATAAATTAGTTGAGGCAGAATGGCCAATCAGAAGAGAAAAGCTAAGGTCTGCACACCTTGTCCTGATTCCTAATTAATGTTCTGGACAAGGAAGAAAACAGCCTATTAATAAAATCCAACGATGATACTGAATCAAGAGGTGCTGCCAACAGCAGGCAGGGGGAGGGATGAGCTGTCTGGATAGGATATTATTAGATAATATTTTAGTTTTGTTAAATTAAGCTAATACTTCTGGGAGATATTAAGCTCATGTCCCAAACTAGAGCATGAAACTGAGCTGTTGTAAAACAACAGATTAAAATCTGAGACCATGGTGGACAAAGAGAATTATGTGAGGTTAAGCTTGTCCCCATCCTCTATCCTGGTCTTGGTTGCACCCTTTATGCCTGGATTAAAGCAGCTGGCCTCCTGGTCTCTGCTTCCTTCCCTAGGCCTAAGCATTCACCTGTCTGATCCAGGCCAACCTGAAACATGTCTGGGCTCCGTCCTGATGTCTATGTCTATTCTCACTCTATTAGTGATCTCAGTCAGTCTCATGGTTTTAAATACCAGCTAAAGGTTGAAGACTCCCAATTTATATGTCTGACTAAAGCACTTCTCTGAGCTTCTTGGACTCAGTTGGATGCTTCTGGGCAAGAGTCACCTTCCTGTGTACTATGTCTTTGGTCAGAACATGTTTGCTGTAGAGATTCGGGTGCTGCTGCCACAGGGCAGTGAACCCTTGGTTCCAGGAACTTGGGAACATTCTGGCCCAGTGTGCAGCAGCAGGGCACGGAGCCAGGGGCACGGAGCCAGGGGCATGGAGCCAGGGGCACGGAGCCAGGGGCATGGGAGGCTGGCAGCGGGGCATGCCCTAGGGCTCGTGGCTGTCATCACCTTGCGGTGCCCAACTGCAGAGCAGTTGTCTCTCTGCGCCAGGCCTGTATTTCTTGTTTTATATTCAGGGATAAGGAAAATGTACAGAAAGGGACTATATGAGCATGAATCTAGTGAATGAAGTGAAAATTGACAACCTTAGAATTGACTCAACTATCATGAAATTTCCATTTCTTTAGGGAAATTCAGACCATTGAGTGGGGTGGGGTGGGGCCAGCGTGGGGGAAGGATCTACTTAGAGTCTTTTTTTGCTTTCTCAGGGAAAGAGAGGCAATTAGAACTGGTAAATACCACATTTCTAGCATAATCTATGGCACCAGATGTTTTATTTCAGAACTAAATGTGAAGCAGACTAAATTCATGATGAGATACCCAGACTCTATAAAGCTAAGAGCCTGGTTTTATGGAAAGAGCTCTCGTGACAGATATGCTTACATTAATCTTGCTTCTTAGACAACCTACTTTAATCTTTCTAAATGTCAGTTTCCTCATTTGTGACACACAGATAACATTTCTTACCTTATAAGGATGTTGTGATGATTAAAAAAATAACATATATTTCTCACAAATGGTCATTAATATAGTTTTTAAGATTAAAAAGCCATTATGTCCCAAATAAATATGTCAAACGTTCAAAATTCACCAAAGGTTATACTTGCAAAGAAGTGTAATGTCCTAATGTCACGCAAGGTCTGATTTCTAGTCTGGTGCAACAGGCATGTTCCAAGCTTCCCTCATTATGAAGATTGTAACTTATAGTTACAGAGGCCTTAAGGAAGTAGAAGAGCAGACACAGGGGAGTCTGTGTGCTTATGTGTACTGCTCATCCCCACATGTACACACAGGAATATGAAAAGTAAACAAATTTTTTTCTGATTCTTATTTTTAAGCAAACCACATAGCAAATTTTCTGATGAGTAGAAGCATAATTTATCACACTAGTGTTTAGTGCTTTCCAAGCCAATTTTGAGCAAAGGACTTTTTTCCCCCCCATTTTGAGTATGTTTGCAGGGCAATGGAGTTGTGCCCATGTCTTTTAAGGTGAGTTTCTACTGGGGGTTTAGAGCTCAAACTAATGTAGCTTTCTATTAAGATAGAACGTCTCATACTAATGGTGTCACAGAAAATAACTCATAGCTCATCCTTTAGCAAAGTGTATTGCTGTTAATATCATGCTTTTACTGGATACTGTATAGTGTTTATGTTTAAGGGACATAATTGGA
This sequence comes from Lepilemur ruficaudatus, assembly GCA_963574885.1. Classification (NCBI taxonomy): domain Eukaryota; kingdom Metazoa; phylum Chordata; class Mammalia; order Primates; family Lepilemuridae; genus Lepilemur; species Lepilemur ruficaudatus. The sequence goes on along the minus strand of CAUYRT010103105.1, from coordinate 12,887 downwards.
CATGTAATATGTCCAAATGTGTAAAAATATAAACCTATGTGTTTTAATAGGTTCTGTAATACACATTTTTGGTGCCAAAATTTGAGGAGTATGGGCTTTCAAATTCATTTTAAATATTAAAAATAAACTGGATTTGGAGAGGGAGGAAGGATGTGGCACTAATGTATTTTTTAATGCAAAAATCTGTTGGATATATTTTCAGATTATCTCACTCTATTTCCTTGTGCAGCCTCCTTACATAGATATGTTTAGAGATATTCTGCAGCATTAAAATATCGTGAAGTCATAAAATTCATGCACATTTCAACTCAGATGTGCAAAGAAATGTATGTCCTCTATCTTGCCTAAATCAGTCTAGTCTTCCTGATATGTGGTTAGTGGAGAAATTTTTAATTTTTAGTCTTGTTTTGTTTAAAGTTTAGTCTGATCTAATAATGTAAGTAGTTTGTTTGCACAATGCTAAGTCTCTCTATGGGATGAAAGGTTTAGCCTCAACCTCTTTTGCCTTTATATAAAAATGAGATTCTTCTATACTCTATAAAGAATATATTTACTCTATGATATGAGCTGTCCACACTTGGTTGTTCATATGCTGTAAAATAATTTTAGAAAACTCTGACTCAAAGCAAGAATCCAGATTTCAAGCTTATAATTGTTAAGTAAATCCTATTTTATCTGTCAAATACTGTGGTAGTCTTTACTGATATCCACCAAATAATTAGTTTTCCTCCCAAGCAGATGGTAGGATTGTACTGCTTTGTCCTTTTGAAGTTAGGTGTGGCCAGGGACTTGCTTTGGACAATAAAATTTTAATCAGTAAGTGATTTGCCATTCTTTCTTTCTGCCATGGCAACCAGGAATGTTGCCAGATAGTAGCTACTTTGTCGCTCCTATGTCCTGGAGTATAGACAACATAGAGTAGAACTTCCAGCCAACCCCTGATTCTCATATATGAGTGAGAAATAAACTTGTGTGATGTTAAGCCACTGAGATTTAGGAGGTTTTGTTACTATGACTCATCCTGACACAGAAGCTGACATGTAATTCCTTCTGTAGCACATACTAATTTTCCCCCAGGCAGATGGGTTCCTCAGCCAATTTTGGCAAATATGTAATCAGAAAGGCAAAATAAAAAAGTGCTTTAATAACTTTCAAAATGAATTTCTTTTACAAGCATTTCTTACAACCGTTTCTCCTTCTGCTTTTCAGATGAAGATCTTTGATAAAAATAAAGATGGTCGGTTGGATCTTAATGACTTGGCAAGGTGAGTTACATGGAAATGATGTCATAGATTCAGAAACACCTTCCTAGGGGTTTGATGACATCAAACCGTATACTTCCTTTTGAAACTGGAAATCAAGTCTCATCTGAAGTCCCAAAGAATAGGCCCATCTTATCAAATAAACTGCAGTGGTTCTGAATCTTTTGGGGCAACAGATCCCTTTGTGAAAATAATGAAAGCTCTTCTCTTGAAAATTCACAATACGTAAACTTTTCATAAAATTGTATGGGTGGGTCATGGGCAGACCCTACCCGCAAAGGCCAGACATTCATGGACCTACATCATGACCTCATCACTAGAAAGTCCTGAATCCCATTTACTGGCCCCAGGAATGTTGAGCAGTGAATTCAGGACACAGGATAACTAAGCCAGACTCCAGCTGCACTCTGTGGTCTTTGAGTGTTGGTGTGCCTGCAGGCTGGAAGTGTAGGAGGACAGAATAAGAGCAGAAGTGGCCCAGGGTCTACAAAAATGTCTGTGAGTCTAGTGTTGTGACCCGTGATGGGCGTGTCAGCATGTTTTGTCAAGACTAGCTCACCTGAAACAACACATGATTAGATCACTGGATCCAGAATATGCAGATATAACCCTTATGGGGGAGCAACCAGGTGCCTCAGGGTCAGGCTGGATAGCAATTATAAACTGAACAGTGACAGGGCAGCAGTTTCAGGCTGGAGGGCAGTGGCAGGTGTAGCTAAGAGAGAGGAATTCCAATGACTAAGGTCATGTATTCAATGATAAGGGGTTAACTCAACAAAGTCACAAGCAGATGTTAGTTTTGTCTCTTAGTGGATCTTAACCTGAATCCAGAATCACTAAGTGCTGTCCCAGCAGTCTCCTTTCTTGGCAGCTATCTCTGCCCCGTTTTGGCAGATATCTGTAAAAGGAGACACACCAGGACAAATGTCTCCCCGGTAATGACCAAAATGTTGACCCCCCGTACACTAGATGTTCCCCTATCTGTGTCTCTTAGGCACTGTGAGGCAGCCTGTGTTTCCTCTTAGGCTACTTTGCCCAGCACCTTTGTCCTAATTTTGGCCACAATGATGAAGAAGAGCCACTGAGAGACCAGCCAAAGAGAGACAAAACTGTTTATCCCACAGGGGTAGGGCAGAAGGGATCTTAGCCCATAGTCTTGCCTCTGCCCTCTGGATCCCACCTGTTTTTCTTGGCCAACTGGAGCAGGGTTCCTCTCAAGCAGAGATCAGAGAGCTGTGTGAGAGAGCCAGGCCTAAGAAGAAAACCCAAAGCGTTCAAATGATTAATTCAAAAGATGGCAATGTGGGTGAATATAAGAGCTTGCCATCCACCTGGTGGCCTGACTCAATTGTGCACTTCTCAGAGATGGTGAGCGTCGAGGAGCCTTGAGTGCCCTTGGAGGCTGGCATGTGCCCCTATCAGTAAAGGCCCAGAGCAGCTGTTTCTGCCCTATCAGTCCCAACACTCCTGTCTACTACTGAAATAAAGTCTATAGACAATATGACCTAACTAAGTATATAATACTAAAATAGCTAATAGAGTGTATAGACTATAACATATAAAGGTGAAATAAAAAGAAGTTGATAATAAACTATCAATAATAATGCACATTTCCATGTACAAGTGCTTGGAAACGACCACAGTGAAGCCATAATGCAGTGGTCAGATGCTGGCACCTGTGTAATCCCCATAAATAGGGCAGCTCTGATGGTGACTGATACAAGTATGGCCTCTTGGAACTTGTATATCAGGAGCTCAGTCATTGTTGATATAATTTTATAAAATAATAAATAAATCTTGATAGAGTTCCAAATGAAACAAAATACATTTTTTTTTTGAGACAGAGTCTCAACTCTGTTTGCCTGAGTAGAGTGCTGTGGTGTCAGCCTAGCTCATAGCAACCTCAAATTCCTGGGCTCAAGAGATCCTCCTGCCTCAGCCTCCTGAGTAGTGAGGACTACAGGTGCACACCACCATGCCTGCCTAATTTTTTCTCTATTTTTAGTAGAGACAGGGTCTCACTCTTGTTCAGGCTGGTCTCGAATTCCTGAGCTCAAGCAATTGTCCCACCTCGGCCTCCCAGAGTGCTAGGATTACAGGACTGAGCCACTACGCCTGGCCGAAACAAAGTACATTTATCTTTCAATTAACACAATTCAGTATACCATATGGAAAATATATGGAATTAGTAAATTATGTATGCCTTACAAAAATACTGTGAGTTTTGATGTAAATAAGAATTCAGTTCTAGGTTCAAATAATTATAAACAGGGCTTTTACATACATGATTGCCCCACTGGGCATTTGAATATCAAGTGAGACATGGGATAATTCTTCAGTCTAAGGAAATTTCCATGCAATGCAAGATATCTAGCATCCCTAGCCCTATGCACAAAATTCCAGTTGTGCTCCCTCTATCACTGTGATAACTAAAAAGCTCCCCTGCATACATCCAAACACCTCAAAGAGGTAGAACTGCTGTGTCCATACCTATAGGGTAGGGACTATGCTTTAATCTCTTGAATAACTTCTCACTCAGTGGAGTGTTATATAGGAAGAGTCGATGAGTAGTTGTGAATTGAAGGAGTTAAAGTAGCACTGAACAAAGATACAAGGCAGCAAAAATAGTACATTACCGTCGTCCCTTGGTATCCTTGGGAGATTTGTTCCAGGCAGGAACCCTGCAGATACCAAAATCCACAGATGCTCAAGTCCTACAGTCAGCCCTGCAGAGCCTGTGGATACTGAAGGCTGAGTGTATTTCAAACCCAATTTGATATGGAATTTGAAAACGACAACTGTGGTAGGTAGACTAAAGATGTCCACATCTTAATACCTGGAATCAGTGAATATGTTACATAGCAGGCTTGAACTGAAGTTTCAGATAGAATTAAGGTTGCTAATCAACACACCTTAAAATAGGTTATTCTGGATTCTCCCAGTGGGGCTGAAGTAATAACAAGGGTCCTTTAAATATGGAAGACGGAGGCAGAGGTCAGAGAAAGATTTGAAAATATAATAATACAATACAACTATATGCTTTGGAAAATTTTACTCCTCTGGATGTCTAGGGATTTGAAAATGTGTGTTGCTAGCTTCGAAGTAGAAGAAGGGGCCACAAACCAAAGAAGGCAGGCGGCCTGTAGACGCTGAAAAGGCAAGGCCAGCAATTCTCCCCTAAAGCCTCCAGAAAGAATACAGCCCTGGCAACATCTTGATTTTTGCCCACTGAGATCTATTTCAGACTTTGACTTCTAGTACTGTAAGTTAATGTAGTTTATTTAAGCCACTACATTTGTGGCAATTTGTTACAGTACAGCCAGCACTAGGAAGCTAACACAACAACAAAAAGTCTTGAAACATTTACACATAGGAATTTTCTTTCTCTAATTTTAGCTCTGCAACGAAGCCCAATTACTCCACATAAAGCTCCTTGCAAGTATATATCCCCTGACTGGCAACATGATTTAGACTGCGTGGTGCCAACAAATAATAAGGACAGCATTCCTTGCAGACTCTCAGGATAGTCTATCTTCTAACTGACTCAAATGAATTCTCTCTACCCTGGGCATTCAGAGGAACGAAATTTTCCAAAGCATATAGTTGTCTTATATATTTTTTTACTTTCCTCTTTATATATACCCATGATTATGAATATAGCATGAACCTAATTCTTTTAGTCTGTTGAAACTGACTTTATTCCATTAAAACAGAAAAGAGGTAGAAATATATTTGTTTTCTGAAACAAAAGCAAGATGATTTTTAAAATTGAGATATAATTTACAAACCATAAAATTTACCCTTTTAAAGGTAAAATTCAATAGATTTTAATACATTAATAAGGTTGTCCAATTACCACCACTATCTAATTCCAACACATTTCATTATGCCAGAAAGATATCCAGTACTCAATAGCAGTCACTCCTCTCTCCCATCTCCTACAAGCCTCCGGCAACCACTAATCTACTTTCTGACTCTATTGATTTGCTTATTCTGGGCATTTCATATAAATGAAATCATACAGTATGCGCCTTTCAAGTCTGGCTATTTCACTAAGCATTATGTTTGCAAGTATCATCCATGTTGTGACATGATCCATACTTTAACCTTTTTTGTAGCTGAATAATATTCCATTGTATGTATTTATCACATTTTGTCCACTCATCAGTTGACGTACATTTGGGTTGTTTTCACTGTTTAGATATTATGAATAATGCTATTGTGAACACCTCTGCTCAAGTTTTTGTGTGAATATATGTTTTTGATTCTCTTGTACCTAGGAGTGGGATTTTTGGTTTATATAGTAATTCTATGTTTAATTTTCTGAGGAACTGCAATATTAGTTTCCAAAGTGGTTACACCATTTTATATTCCCACTAACAATGTAAGAGGGTTTCAATTTCTCCACATTCTAATCAGCACTTGTTATTGTTTGCAATATTTTGGTTATAGTCATCCTAGTGAATGTGAAGTGGTATCTCATTGTGGTTTTGACTTGCATTTTCCTAGTGACTAATGATTTTGAGCATATTGTCATGTGTTTACTGGCCATTTGTATATCTTCTTTAAAGAAATGCCTGTTCAGATCCTTTGACCATTTAAAAAATTGAGTTATTTGTGCTTTTATTGTTGAGTTGTAAGAGTTCTTTATATATCCTGGATGGTAGACCAGATAGTTTAGTCTAGTATTCAGATATATAATCAGCAAACACTTTTTGCCATACTGTGAGCTGTATTTTCATTTTCTTGATGGTGTCCTTTGAAGTGCAAAAGTTTTTGATTTTCATGAAGTCCAATTTGTTTTTTGTTGTTTTTGTTTTAGGTGTAATATCTAGAAAGCCATTGCCAAAATCCAAGCTATGGAGATTTACCCCTATTTCCTTCTATAAGTTTTATAATTTCTGTTTTATGTTTTGGTCTATGATCCATTCCATGTTAATTGTTTATATGGTGTAAGGTGGAGGTTCAATTTTATTCTTTTGCATGTGGATGTTTATTTGTCCCAACATTATTTCTTGAAAAGGCTATTTTTTTCCTTACTGAATGGTCTTGACAGCCTTGCAGAAAATCAATTGATCATAATGTATGTATCAGTTTATTTCTGGACTCTCAATTCTATTCCATTTATCTACATGTCTGTTTTCATAAAAGTACCAAATTGTCTTGATTCCATAGATTTGTAAGCAAGTTTTGAAATCAAAAGTGTGAGCTTCTAACTCTGTTATTCCTATTCTAAGATTGTTCTGGCTGTTTTGGGTCATTTGCATATCCATATGAATCTTAGGATCAGATTGTCAATTTCTGCAAAAAAACCAACTTAGGTCTTGATGAAGATCGTTTTGAATCTGTAGATCAATTTGGGGAGTACTGTAATCTTAACAATATTTAGTCTTCCAATATATGAACATGGGGTGTCTTTCCATTTACTTAGGTCTTCTTTAATTTCTTTCAGTGATGTTTTGTAGTCTTCAGTCTATGAGTTGCACCTCTTTTGTTAAATTTATTAAGGATTATATTATTTTTGATGCTATTTTAAAAAGAATGTTATTCTTAATTTCTTTTTTGGATTGATGATTGAATTTTGTGTATTGACCTTGTATTCTGTAAACTTGCTATTTGTTTATTAGCACTCATAGTTTTTTATTGGAGTCCTTAGGATTTTCTATATACAAGATTGTATCATTTATAAATAGATACAGTTTTACTTCTTTCTTTCCATTCTGTGAACCTCTGTTTTTAGTGGGGTACTTAATTTACATATATTTTATATAATTATTGATAAGTTAGGATTTGTTTGCTACTTTGCTATTTGTTTTCTCTGTGTCTTGTGTCTTTTTTGTTCTTCTATTCCTCCATTATTACCTTCTTTATGTTAAATGGATATTTTCTAGTGTACTATTTTATTTCATTTATTTTTCTTATAGTATGTTTTTTGAGTTATTTTCTTAGTGATTGCCTGGGGGGTTATGATTAACATCTTAATTTAGAACAAATCTAATTTTGGATTAATACTGACTAATTTCAATATTATACCAAAATTTAACTTCTATAATAAATAGTTCAAATCCCTCCCTTCTCATTCGTGTTGTTAAAATTCCATCTCTATACATTGTGTGCCCAACAACACAGATTTTTAATTATGGTTTTAGAAAGTTGTCTTTTAAATCAGATAGCAAAAAAAAAAGTTACAAACAAAAAATACTTTTATGCTGTCTTTTATATTTGCTTATATAGTTACCTCTACTGGTGCTCTTTATTTTTTCATGTGGATTCAAGTTACTGTCTAAGATCCCCTTCATTTCAACCTGAAGGACTCTCTTTAGAATTTCTTATAGGACATGTTTGTTGTTGATGATTTTTGTTGTTGTTTATTTGTTTAGTGACTTTTCTGAACTAATTGTATAAAGTCTATATTCTTTGTCATGTGTGTCCATTGAAGTCTCTGTTCCATATCTCAATGGTTAGTTTATAACTGGACAGAGATTTTCTTAAATACCTGGAACCAGTAACTCTCCCAGTCTTTACTAACAGGTTCTGTGTATAATATGTGTTGGGGTAAGTTAAATGCCACAATATTCATTGCTCTTATCAAGATTTGGCTGTTTTTTCAGAATAAACACTCCCTAGATTATTATAAGATTTTAACTATTTTCCAGAGTTCTGAAAAAATTATTCTGACTATTTTTACAGCTTCCTCATTGCTTTTATGGAGGAGAGAATTTTCAGATGCCTATACTCTGTCATTTTTCAGTAAGAGGAATTTTTAAGTTTCTCTGTGCTGTCTACTAATCCTTATGAGTCTCTCCCAATTAATTTCTTTATTTTTGTGATGTAGGAATTCCTATATTTTAGGCACCTATTCTATTCTGTGGGACAGTGTGGAAATTGTCTGTTCTTTCCACACACCAGAGCTGTAAATTTGCTTATAAATGAGAGCTGATAGATTATCATGTGAATTTTCATTTTTTCCATTTAGGATTTTGGCTCTTCAGGAAAACTTCCTTCTCCAGTTTAAAATGGATGTAAGTAGTGACATTTCTCTAGATGAGTTTATGTCACTCATCTTTCTCTATGAATATGAGGAGAGAAGAAAGGCAAGTATCGATTTGTCCTACCTTTTATCTAATAACTTATTTAGAGAGTGACAAGGCTCTGAGTAGAATTCAGCAATCTTAAGGGTCATTGACTCAAAGTTTATAAAAGTTGCTCAGGACCCTGAAAAAATTATACAACTGGAGTTTCACATTGCTGGACTGACACTATGTTTTTGTCCATACGCAGGCTTGTTCTACTGAAGAAAGGAAGAGGGACTTTGAGAAAATCTTTGCCCACTATGATGTTGTAAGTGTGTCTCTATATTGTGCCAGCCATCTTTGGGTAGGAAGATTGTTTACCTCCTGTGTGGGGTCATCCTACCCACAGACCCCAAACTTATATGATGAATAGCAATCTCACTTTGTGTTGCTAAGTCAAAGTACCCTCTGCTTCTCTATATAACTTCTGAGAATTAAGTAAAAATAGCCAAAGGAGTGTTTTATGGTTGAGAAGAGAATAAAATCACATTTTTTTTTCTTCTTGGATCCAAACCAAGAGAAGTTTTCTCCTTCTTATAGGACTAAAAGTCCATTTATAATAGTATCTAAAACAAACAAACAAAAATCCCCCACATGTAACCCAAAGAAATAGAGGCAAAGTCATACCTATTTGAGGTAAAAACTATTTTTCTTATAAGACCAATTATTTGACCCTTCTTTAGAGGGAAGACAATAATAATTCTAAGGCACCAAGTATAGCAAAGAGATTGAATTTCCTGAGGACATGGTAGGATAATGCAGGAAGGAAGAAAAGCAGAAAGTTGGGAAAGGTCATAAGAGATGTCTCCCTGAAACTAATCAGACTGAATATCTCTGTGTCATATTCTGAGCAGAAAAGAGTCTCACCTAGGAGAGGCAGTGTAGCCACAGATGGTTAAGCATGTGGCCTCTGTGACCAATTAGTTAGGTTTGAATCCTGGCTTATTAGCAGTGCGACCTTGGGCAGTTCCTTGACCTCCCTGTGCTTTGTTTCCCTTATTTGTAAAATTAGGGCGATAAGGATAATAATAATACTTACCTCATGGGGCTGTTATGAGAATTAAATTGATTCAGATTTATAAAACTTTCATGAGAGTGTACAAGTGTTTGGTAAATATACTAAGGGAATGGAATTTTTTAAATGATACATTAAAGGTTCAGGATTAAGAAAACATCAAGAGAGTGGATGAATTGTCATAAGTGGAACTGTTGGGAAGAAACTGAAATATTTTAATATGTATTGTATTTTATAGATGTTCATGCCTGCATGGGTTTGTAAAATGGGTAGAAACAATAAAGATCTCTGTACAGTCTAAATCATAATTCTAATATGCTCATTCAATGTGGTCTCCTTTGATTTAAAATCTGTATTTCAATAATCACCAAATCATTGCTAAATCATAAAGCAAAATAAAAAAAATTCAACCTATCCTTTAGAGAATCAATATGATGTACAATTAATATATTTGAACCGGAGCCTAGTATCTGTGAAGCAAGTAAAGTCAATATATGTCATGTGAATGCTATTTACAAGAGCCAAGGAACTCAAAACTGCTGCTTCTCATTTGGCTACATGGAGCTATTTCCAATGAGTTATTTTAATTCATGTGGAACATTCACATCCTACATGAAAAACATAAATTGGAACATGCCATTTTCTAAATCAGTTTGTAGTTACACAAGAATACTGATTTGGTCTATTTGCCTAATTTATTCTTTAGCTTTTTGACTTAAGAAAATGATACTTGGGTAATTGAATCTTTCTTTTGTCTTTCAGAGTAAAACGGGAGCCCTAGAAGGCCCAGAAGTGGATGGGTTTGTCAAAGACATGATGGAACTTGTCCAGGTGATTTCATGAAGCTGTGTAGATTATTCTCATCGTGAATTGGGGGTGCCATTGTTCATTTGTGGGAACCAGTGGGACTGAAGGTTAATGTTGGAGAAAAAATCTAGGGATGTAGTCTATTTAACAACCTTTGAACTTCTATGAAACCCAACAAATCTCCCTTGCTTTCTTTAGATTGTTTGTAGTTTAAATTACACGAAACCACCATAGAGACATCTTTTACCATCACTTAAAGCTCATCTATTTTACCAAAGCGCCGCAGTGCCACTGAAAATCTTACTGTTTTGTTTTTTGATTACAGAAGCTCCTTCTTTTCCCTGGACTCAGTTATTAGAATAACAAAAATTTTAATTTAATTACATGTATTAAATCTCATCTTCAGGGTTCTAATATTTTTTACCAAGGGGCTTCTCTAACACCTAGCCTAAGATGGTGACTTACCTGTTGGGACATCACTCTTTGGGGGGGTTGATGCAATTTAGATTATATTTACATCACATAGCTGCCTTATGTAGGGTAGACAATATTTTAAAAAAGCAATTTCCTTTGAGATCCTGGTGAACTGTATTGACTGGCTGTATGATCCAGTTAAGCAGTTAATTTCCAACTCTTCCTTTTCCATGGGACTATGTAAATAATGAATTTAGTAGTCTTGCATTTTTTGGAATTTTAAAAAGTTTGCTCAGGACAAAATAATTGTGTCCTGGTTGGCCCAGATGGTGACAAATTAGAGTAGCTATTATTAATTGTTTTTGGAGTTCCAAATCTCTTTGAAAATCTGATTGAAACCATGGAGCCTTGCAACAGAAAAATGTCCAGATATTAATTTTTGCATAAATCTCCAGGAAGTTCAAATACTGTGACTGAGCAGGCATTGGACAAGATTCTTTCTGACATCTAATCAGGGTGACTGAGATGTCTTCTGTGACTCCTAACTTTTGTTATTCCCATCCCAACTAGTCCCTTCCCTCTTCAACTTCTCCCTTCACTTGTTGCTGCTGCTGGAGATTTCACAGGCATTTGCATAGCCAGAGTAATTGATGGGTGTGGGTGTGGTATTATTGCCTTTTACGCTGGATGTTAAAGGAAAATCCCATTCTACTCATTATGTATTTAATGCCAGAATGACTTCAGTAATAGAAACTGAGTAATTATCTATGGGATATTAACGTTGTATGGCAGAAGGACTTGCCAAATTAGAGTTGTAATTTGCTTTTGATAGAATGAATGGGATGGCAAGCCTGTTTTTGAGAGCTGCCTGGCCACCTCTGTGCAGTGGAGTCCGGGGGAGGGGGGGCAGTGACCGCCTGAGTGCAGAGCCTGGGGGCTTCAGATCCATACACACCTCCCTACCTGCTGCTTTTCCATGGTCTGCACGCACAGCCTAGCAGTCAGTGTTGATGCCCAGCTGGAGTGAGCAATCAGTCCTTAACCAAAAGAACCTTTCTTTTTCCTTCTTTGCTATCCCTTTTCTTTAGTCTTATCGCAGACTTGCGGGGAAACAAATTTGGGGTGGCGCTGATGTGTCATTTGTTGCTGAAAGCCTTTTCGGACATCCCACATCTTTGCCAATCTGTGAGAGGCAGCCAGACAGGGCTGAGGGATTGAGCTGTGCTCAAATCAGGATCGTCTGATGCACAGAATTTGTAATAGTGGTTTCCAGAGGGGCTGCCAAGGTGGTGGTGGCTGTTCTTCCTCCTCTTTTGTACCCTCATTTTTGCTCTCTTCTTTCTCGTTTCCTTTTCTATAAAAAGAATTGATTGAAAACTTTTTGCAGATGAGGCAGTATAATATGGTGGACAGTGCTTTGGACTCTAACAGATCTGAGCTTTAATTTCAGATGAGCCATTTATTAACTGTATGTCTGTGGGTAAGTTACTCAAACTCTCTGATACCTGTCATATGGTCCAAACAAATGGGTGCAGTAATGTCTACTTCCCAAGGCTGTGTGAAGACTAGGAATAACAGACATCTATCACAGTCCCTGGAATATAGTATGATTTACAAAAATATTGGTCTTTGTTACTTTGTTAGAACAAAGCTGTTGTCATCTTTAGCATACATTTCTGAGCTTCAGAATAGTTAGCACTTGAAAGGAAATTTCATGAAAGGAATCCACAGCTCAACACATGGCCATGCCGTTCTACTGGACAATCCTGTTCAAAATAATAATATAAAAGAAGACAGTGCCAAAGAGAGCTTCTTTTTAAAAGATAGGTATGACTACATCAGATAGCAATTAACTTACATATTTTAGAATGCACAATTTAAAATTTTTTGCTTTCTTTTCTGACTATAAAATTACCTCTGTATAGTGTAGAAAAATATTGAAAATAAGGACAATTAAAAGTCGAGAAGCTGATGAGAACTCAAGCTAAGAATTCAGGTTCTAGGCTGATCACCCTGGCTTGCAGGCCTGGTTTTACCACTCACAAGCAATGTGACCTTGGGCAAATCACTTAGCATCTCCAAACCTCAGTTTCTTCATCTGGTGTCCCCTACCTGCAGAACCTGGAGGAGGGAGCAGGAGTTGGATGGGACAAGAGACCTGATAGATACAGACAAGACAGTATTCTGATCAAGTCTCGTTTATTGAGCATGAGGTTACAGCTTTTATAGACAAGTGAGAGGGGAATGCCCAGTCACAATGCAAATTAGGTGAAAAAAGGACTGACCAATCAGGAAGCATTTGGGGAGTTACAGCTT
>CAUYRT010103101.1:0-17006 GCA_963574885.1 Lepilemur ruficaudatus | reverse complement strand
TTTTTCTTTAATTTTATTTTTTTAATTTCATAATATTACAGTGGTATAAATGTTTAGGTTACATATATTACCTTTGCCCTACCCGAGTCAGAGCTACAATCATGACCATCCCCCAGACAGTGCGCACCACACTCATTAGGTATGCCTTCCCCAAACCTTGTTATGATATCAGGACATTCCCAGCTGATGTGGACAAAAGAAAAAACAAAAAAGAAAATATTTTTTGCACAATGTGTTTTCAATATATGGAAGAATCAAGATATAGAGGAATGTATTATATGTACTCTAAATGGAAAGAGCTCATGCTTAATAAACTGGATGCTTTGGTAACAAATTCTGGGTTTTTAGTTCCTTAGGCAACTTATTCCACACATCTAAGCTTCAATATACTCATCCTCAAAATAAGAGCAAGAACTTGCTAATCTGGTAGAGTGGTATGGGCACACCATATTTTAACAATGTGTCATCATCAGAAATTGAATAAGCACTAATGCATATGTGCATTTATCAGGCAGCTATTGCACATCAATTTAACTGCAAAAAATATATTATTTAAATCTGCTTACATAGGAAAGCTACAATAGCTCTATTTTCTTAAGACACCATTTAGTGATAAATGTGTATAGTGATAAATGTGTACATCAATGGTTTTCCTCTATGCCAGGCTAGGGCTACAGCTAGAGGGATGGAGTAATCATGACATCTTCAGCTGACATTTACTGCCCTCACTATGCATGAGATACTTGCTAAATGCCTTATATACATTATCTCATTCAATACAACAATCCTGGGAGAAAGACACTAAAATTATCTCTACTTCAGTGAAAAATAAACTAAGGCACAGAAAGAATGAGAAGTTGCCCAGTCACACATCACTAAGTGGCAGAGCCAGAAGTGTCTGACTCCAAGTCTTCTCACACTCACCCTTCACCAAAATCTTCTTATCAAAAATTCATTTTTTCAAAGTTGATCTCATGAATTTGTAGGGAGTAGAATGATGAATACCAGAGGCTGGGAATAATGGGGGTGAGGAACGAAGAGAGGTTGGTTAATGAAGACAAAAATACAGTTAGACAGAAGAATTAAGTTCTAGTGTTTGATAGCACAGTAGGGTGACTATAGTTAACAATAATTCATTGTATATTTCAAAATAGCTAGAAGCTTTGAAATGTTCCCAACACACACACAAAAAAAATGATAAATGTTTGAGGTGTTGTATATCCTGTTTACCCTGATTTGATCATTACACATTGTACACATGTATCAAAATATCACATGTACCTCATCAATTTGTACAATAACTATATATTAATACAAAAAGAAAATAAAAGTCTGTTTTCTCTTTGTGACTCTAGAGTTTGCTTTAGGATCTTAGGTCAGACATTTAAACTCACCAGTAATGGATAATATGTATAGAACATATATAATAAAATAGTTAAATTTTATGAAGTCTAAGGTTCCATTTAGCTTGAACATGTGATGATTCTTTGATTTTATTTATATAATAAATTCTTACTAACGTATAAGTGATAAGTGACTGATAACAAAATTTTGATATGTCACCTACAGAGATCAACCTAGCAGGCATTTCCATTTATCAAGAAATAACTGCTTTAACTCAAAAGAAAGAAGCTCATTTAGAAGTAGAGTTGGAGGCATCAACTATAAGCAAATGCAGAAACATGGTTCAGCAGCAAATCTGTCCCAGATCTATCAAAACATACTCTACTGATGGCTAACTTCTTCACCTATGTAAAAGCTGAGTTATTCATTAAACAAATAGTTGTGATAGGCACTAGGTTCAACTGAACATGGTTCCTAAAGGCCCCTACTTTTTTGTGTGTGGTAGGTTACATAACTCTGAAGGACTCTCTTACTATAAAATAATTAAATCCTGGAAAAAACAGACTATTTAATATATTTCTGGGATATTTCTGAAGGCTCCAAGCAACAACCCTCACACCCATCCCATTCCCCACCAAAAAAAAATTGAGTAGAAACCTGAGAATGAAACAATGAGTAACACTCAAGAGAAAAAGACAAGATTTTCTTCAAGATGTTTTGATCAATATTGCAGTTATCTGAGATACTAAGCATCAGGAGAGGTAATTTAAATCAGAGATCCCCACGGTAATCCAGAAACCTAGAAAGAGGTGAAATAATATCTCCTTGCCACTAGTAGAAACTTGGAAGTTTCTACTTCCAACCTTCTAGAGAGGTTGGAAATCCTCTCTAGAAGAAATCACTCCCAATTTATGGCCAATCAAGAATAATATACTATCAAAATTAGCTTTCAAAAAAGAAATCAAAATAAAGACATTTCCAGATAAATAAAAGCTAGTAGTCACCACCAACAAACCTTCGCTAAAGAGAATTCTACAAATGTGTTTCAGGCAATAAGAAAATGTTCCCTGAAAGAATCCTAAGATGCTGAAAAAAATGATGAGCCAAGAAAATGGTAAACATATAGGTAAATCTAAACAAACATTTTATTTATAGGAAAGCCATACTAATAAAGACAGATAGTCTTTATGAAATAAAGACCAAAGTAAATGCACGACAATAATAGTATATAAGTCAACAGGCTGAAATCTAGGCTTTTGTGCCAAACAGTTAGACAAGTTGTGGAAAAGTTCTTGAAGGGAATTAAAAGTGCTACTCCGGTGAATACACAAATGAAAAGAAAGTGAAACAGCCTTATGGCTGGTGTGGAGAAAGTTTTAGTGGTCTGGATAGATCAAATCAGCCATGACATTTCCTTACACCAAAGCCTAATCCAGAGCAAAGTTCTAACTGTCTTCAATTCTGTGAAGACTGAGAGAGGTGAGAAAGCTGCAGAAGAAAAGTTTGAAGCTTGAAGAAGTTGGCTCATGATGTTTCAAGAAAAAAGCCATCTCCATAACATAAAAGTGCAAGATGAAACAGCAAGTACTGATAGAGAAGCTGCTGCAAGTTATTCAGAACATCTAGCTAAGATAATTGAAGAAGGTGGCTGCCCTATGCAACAGATTTTCAATGTAGATGAAACAATATTCTCTTGGAAGAAGAAAGTCCTCTAGCTAGTACTTTCATAGATAGAAGTCAATAGCTGGCTTCAAAGCTTCCAAGGTCAGGATGACTCTCTTATTAGGGCCTAACACAGCAGGTGACTCTCAGTTGAAGCCAAAGCTCATTCACCAGTCGAAAAATCCTAGGCCCTTAGTAATTATGCTAAATCTACTCCACCTGTGCTGTATAAATGGCACAACAAAGCCTGGATTACAGTACATCTCTTTACAGTATGGTTTACTGAATACATTTAAGACCACTATTGAGACTTACTGCTCAGAAAAAAAGATTCCTTTCAAAGTATCACTATTCATTGACAATTCACCTGGTCCTCCAAGAGCTCTGATGGAGATGTACAAGGAGATGAATGTTGTTTTCATGCTTGATAACACAACAGCCATTCTGCTACCCATTTATCAAGGAGGAATTTCTACTTTTAAGTCCTATTAAGAAATGCATTTCATAAGGCTATAGCTGCCCTACACAGAGATTCCTTTGATAGATCTGTATAGAGTCAATTGAAAACCTTCTAAACAGGATTTACTATTCTGGATGTCATTAAGAACATTCATGATTCATGGAAGGAGTTCCAAATAGCAACATTAAAAGAAGTTAGAAACAGTTGATACTAACACTCATGGATGACTTTGAGTTCACAACTTCAGTGGAGGAAGTAACTTCAAATGAGTTGTAAATAGCAAAGAGACCTAGAATTAGAAGTGAAGCTTAGATATGACTGAATTGCTGAAATTTCATGCTAAAACTTGATTGGGTGAAGAGTGGCTTCTTACAAACAAGCAAAGAAAGTGGTTTCTTGAGAAGAAATCTAATCTTGGTGAAGATGTTGTGAACACTGGTGAAATAACAACAAAGGATTTAGAATATTACAGAAACTTCATTGATAAAGCAGTAGCAGGGTTTGAATGGATTGACTATAAATTTGAAAGAAGAAGTTCTACTATGGATAAAATGCTATCAAACAGTATCACATGCTACAGAGAAATTTTTCATGAAGGGAAGAGTCAATCAATTCCGAAATTTTCATTGTTGTCTTATTTTAAGAAATTGCCATAACCACCCCAATCTTCAGCAATCACCACCCTGATCAGTCAGCAGCCATCAACATTGAGGCAAGATCTTTCACCAACAAAAACATTAGGACTCACTGATGGTTCAGATGAGCATGGTTTTAAGCAATTAAGTATTTTTAATTAAGGTATGTACATTTTTTAGACATAATGTTATTGTACACTTAATAGACTATAGTATGGTGTAAACAACTTTTTATATGCACTAGGAAACCAAAAAACTCATGTGACTCACTTTATTGTGATATTCACTTTAATGTAATATTCACTTTATTGCAGTGTCTGGAACCAAACCTGCAATATCTTTGAGGTATTTCTGTAATTGCAACAGAGACTATATGGCCTGCCAACCTGACAATACTAATTCTGGCACTTTACAAAAAAAAGTTTGCTGACCCCTGATCTAAACTTAAAAAGATATGGAAAAGTTAAAAGAGTCCATTGAGCTGGAAGACATGTTTTAAAAATTAACTTTTTGGCACCTAACAAAATAGCCTCTGAAAATAACAAAGGAATTAAAGAAAACTTAATAGAAGAGTATGATAGGCTCATGGATTACAAAACTCAAAATAGTTACAATGTCATTTCACCTCAAATTGTTCTATATACTTGTTCAATTGCAATCTAAACTCCCAAGAGATGTTTGTTTTGTTTTGTTTTGGAATTTGACTAGTTAATTCTAAAATTTATATGGAAATGTGAGGGAGCTAGAATAGCCAAGGCAATCTAATAGAAGAAGAAGAAATCTACAGACTTCAAAACATGAAACTGAAGAAATTAAGACACTGTAATAATGGGACTAGAGAGTGAGAAACACACCTACACATATATAGTTACCTGATTTGTTACCCACCCATTAAAATGGCTATGGTTGAAAAGACTGACAACAACATGTATTGATGAGCAACCGAAACTCTCATGTATTGCTTGTGTAAATTGAAAATGATACGACCATTTTTAAAAATACTTGGACCATTTCTTATAAAGTTAAACATCCACCGTATGACCCAACAATTCCATATCTAAATAATTATCCAAGAGAAATATAAACATAGCTCCACACAAAAACCTGTATATGTATGTTCATAGCAGCTTTATTCATAATAGCCAAAAACTGAAAACAACCAAAATTCATCATTAAATAAATGGATAAGTAAATTGTGATCTATCCATCTCATGGAACACTAACATTTAATACAAAAAAGTAATCATTCTTAAATACAACAACATGGACGACTCTCAAAAACATTATGCTAAACTAAAGAAACGGAGAGAAAAGGGTACATGCTATTTGTTTTCATTTACATGAAATTTTGCAAAAGACAAAATTAATCTATAGCGACAACAGATAATAAAGATAGGAAATGACTGCAAAGAATCATGAAGGCATATTTTGGGGCAATGGAAATTGTCTATATTTTAATTGTGGTGGTAGTTAAATTAGGCATATACATGCACCAAAACTCATCTACCCAACTGTACTCTCAAGAAGGGTGGACTTTAATGTATGTAAATTAAATCTCAATAAGTTGATTTAAAATGCTATGGATTAAAATTTGTGGAATATAATAAAGCATCACATTGATGAAAATTTACAGCTTTGAATATTTACATTAGAAAGAAGAAATGTTGAAAATTAGTGAGAAAAGCTTCCCAGTTAAGAAGTTATGAAAAGAACAACAGGAAAAAAATAAAGAAAGGAGAAAGAAATAATAAATATTATGTAAGAGCAGAATTGATTTAAATAGAAAGGAAACAAAATCGAAAATAAAACTACAAGTTTATTCTTTGGAAAGAGACAAACTTCTAACACCGTACTGTTCAATTCTAGAACTCATCTGGCTACTTAAATTTAAATATAGAGAGACCACCACTAGAGACACAGCTTGTTAGACTGTCCTTGCAGAAGAGTAGAGGGTTGGACTGAGGAGAGGGGAGAACGATTACTGCTTGGATGTGGACCATGGGGAGAGAAAGCAGAGGAGTCCAGGGGACCCCACCAAGAGGAGCTATGAAGCCAAGAGAGGAGGATAGAGAAGAGAGATCCAAGTGATGGACTAATTCCAGGGAGGCCTGGAGCCCAGTGAAAGGGTAAGTGGGGTTTCCCTTCCCCACTCAGGTGCCAGCAGCAGGACACAGGGCTCTCATCCCATGGGGGAGTGCCACCCACCCCGGATGCCTCCCCCTCTGCATCTCCTCCATTTCTGGCATCCCAGAAACTAATTTTGACTCCAGGTGGCATGTAGCCTTGGCCCTCCCCCATAGCAACTGCAAAAGTGTTCTGCACTAAAGGCCTGTCTTTCAGTGATGGGAATGTGTTCCCAGCCAAACCCGCTTGAGAGAGTGGTGCTGTGTGGAATAGCCCACTGGTGGCTGGGACAGTTGGGCAGGACCCGGTGTCCCCCAGGCGCAAGAAGGTGCAGGGAGACCACAGCCCCTCCCCCAACGATAGCAGCTGCTAGAGTGCTCAGTGCTGAGAGGCCTGCTTCTTAGTGATGGGAGCATGTTCCCAGCCAACCTCAAGGGAGAGCCACAGCCTACAATCTTCCTGTCCACAGGCATTTGGTGGGATCACCTGCTGGTGGATCAGATAGGCAGGCCAAACGCGGTATCCCCAGTCAGGAGTGGAAATGTAGGGGAGAGGTTGTGGTTCCAGGCCAGGGTGGCAAGAGAGACCTCACAGCCATATCGAATGGAAGGGTGTGGAGGGGCACAGAGGAGTAGAGTCCATGACCATGCCCCATCCTCCACCCTGGAGAACCACCATATTGGAGAAGGCTGTGGCACTTGGACTGAATTAGCTTAGCCCCTGGTTCCCATGGCAAATGAATGTCTCCTGCACTTGGGATCAGACCCCTCCCACCACTCAGTACAATGGGGAGGGCAGCTTGATCGAAAAGACTCATGAACTGCGACTTCTCCCGTGGTGGGAGTGTGCCCTGGTGGAGACGTCTGCAGATAAAGAGGTCTACGTCCCTCACTTTGGGATCTAGTGGTGGAACACGGATGCACAATTGGAGATTCCCTACCTGTCACTATCACATGGAGGCACACGCAGGGGGTCAGACACACAAACTGGGGGGCAGCTTGAGAGCTCATCTTGGGTGGAGACGGAATGCACATGGACTGATCAGAGGGGAGAGTGCTGTGGAGTTCCAGGGAGAAAATAGCGAGGGCGCACACCCCACCCAGCACAGAAACCAGGCTAGTGAACAGGGAGGGAAAAAGCCTGGAGAGGGGGCCTTGGCAAACACATGATTAGGCCCCACCCCCTGGGAGCAGCTCTTGGGTCTTGGAGAGATTGCCCTGAACTCCATATCAGTGGCTCACCCTAGCAGCCAGATAAGCAACCTCTCAGCCCCATTGAGGCCTAGCAAAGCCCCTCACGCTCTCATATTCCAGCCACAATCCATCTTGCTCCTCCTCCATCTCAGAGGGAGTAGGGACCAAGCAATCCTCTGGGAGCTACAGGGTCCCTCTTAAAGCTTGGGGCATTTGTGTGTCCCACCTGGGGAACCAGAGCTGATCACAGGCACAAAAGACTACCTCGGCAGCTGGCTCCTCCACACAGACTACAATCAATGACAGGAGGAACAACCCCATAGCTAAACACAATGCCTTCCAACTCAAGCAATTAGGGAGTGGCAGATTTATATCCACAAGTACAATCCATCTTCTCAGAGATTAAGCTGGGGGACCAAATAAATACACTCCATGGGGAAGAGGTGAAAATGGCAGGTTAGGAGTAACCCAAGAGGTTCATCAAACCTGCTAAAACACCCCAAAGGCAACTCAGGACCAACACTCCTTTCACCAGCAAGGTTAGGGATCAATCTTTGGGGACTTGGAGAAATGGCCATAAGCCAGCCCTAGCACCCCCCAGCTCTCAATTAAGAGACAAGATGAGAAGGAATCAGCAAAAGAACTCCAGAAACATGAAATATCAGAACGAAAGGACACTCCCAAAAGAAATCAATAACTTCTTACCAATGCATACCAACCTAAACAAAATGGTTAAAATGACATATGAATTTCAAATATGGATTATAAGAAACCTCAATGAAATACAAGAGGAAATGAAAACCCAACACAAGCCACAAAAACAATGCAGGAAATGAAAGAACAATTTCCTAAAGAAATCAAAGTATTAATTAAAGAAAAACCAAACAAGAAATTCTAGAAATGAAAAATCCATTCAAGGAATTACAAAACACAGTGAAAATCCTTAAGAATAGGCTAGATCAGGTAGAATAAAGAATCTTGAAAATAACACATATGAGCTAAACAAATAAAGAGAAAGGACAGAGAAATAAGAAGAACAAAGAAAAGCCTATAAGAAATGTGGGATTATGTAAAGAAGCCAAACATAAGAATCAAAGACATCCAAGAGGGTGAAGAAGAAAATACACAAGGGCTGGATAATGTATTTGAGAGAATAATTGAGGAAAATTTCCCTGGCCTAGCTAGAAATATAGATATCCAGGTACAAGAAGCACACAGGACCCCTGGGAGATTCATTGTAAAGAGACAATCACCATGACACATAGTCATTAGAATGGCCAGAGTAAACGTAAAAGAGGCACTCATATGAGCAGTAAAGCAAAAACAGCAGATAACTTACAAAGAAAAACCTATCAGACTAAATGCAGATTTCTCAATTGAAACCTTACAAACCAGAAGGACTGGGGACACTTCCCCAGTCTTCTAAAACAGAATAATGGTCAGCCTGAAATATTGTATTCTGCAAAACTAAGTTTCTTATATGACATGCCCTGCAGGAAGTACACAGAACTGCATTATACAATAATAAGTACAGCAGACACCCAACAGTGTAAAATCATCCAAAAGCTAAAATTCAAAGCCCAGACACCATGATGGCTCAAGAGAAAAAACAAAGCAATAAGGGTCTACCTAACAGGATGAACAGAAATCCACCCCACTTATCAATTCTTTCTATAAATGTGAATGGCTTGAACTCCCCACTGAAGAGACATAGGTTGGATGAATGGATAAAAAAAAGTACAAGACAAGTCTCTTTTGTCTCCAGGAAACATATCTAACCCACAAGGACTCATTCAGACTCATGGTAAAGGATGGAAAACAATATTCCATGCAAACAGAAACCAAAAGAAATCTTGTGTAGTTTGTCCTTATATCAAAAACATAGACTTCAAATCAGAAAAAGTTAAGAAAGACAAAGATGGTCACTATATAATAATGAAGGGAAAAATTCAACAAGAAGACCTAACAACCCTAAATATTTATTCATCTAACACAAGAGGGCCCAGATTCATAAAGCAAATCCTGCTTGTTCTAAACAAAATGATAAACAGCAACATCACAATACCTGGGGACTTTAACAACCCACTGACTGAACTGGACAGAGCCTCCAAACAGAAAATAAGCAAAGAAATTATGGACTTAAACATAACTCTAGAACAAATGGATCTAATAAACATTTACAGAACATTTATTCAAAAACTACTGAATATACATTCTTCTCCTCAGCTAATGGAACATTCCATAAGAGTGATCACATCTTACGCCAGAAAACATTCCTCAACAAATTTTAAAAAATAGATATTATACCATGTATCTTGTCAGATCAAATTAGAAATAAATTAGAAATTAATTCTAATAGAAATACTCATCTCTTCACAAAGTCATGGAAACTAAACAACCTACTGCTGAATGATAGTTGGGTCAAGGAGGAGACAAAGATGAAAATCAAAAGATTCTTCAAACTAAATGATAATGGGGACACAAGTTATCAAAATATGTGGGATGCAGCAAAAGCAGTCTTGAGAGGAAAACTCATAACCTTAAAGGCCCATGTCCAAAAGACTGAAAGATCACAAACCAACAATCTAATGAATGATCTCAAAGAACTGGAAATGGAAGGGCAAACCAATCCCAAACACAACAGAAGAAAAGAAATAACCAAGATCAGAGCAGAACTAAATGAAATTCTTAATAAAAGAATTATACAGCAGATTAATGAAACAAAAAGTTGACTCTCTGAAAAGATTAAAAAAAAAATTGGTAGGCCTCTTGCTAAATTAACCAGAAACAGAAAAGAAAGGACTCTAATAAGCTCAATCAGAAATTAAAAAGGAGTAATCACAACTGATATCATGGAAATACAAAACATCATCTCTGAATACTATAAAAATATGCTCATAAACTTGAAAATGTGGAGGAAATAGACACATTCTTGGAAATACACAACCTCACTAGGCTCAATCAGAATGAAATAGAACTCATGAACAAACCAAAATCAAGCACCAAAATTGAAGCAACAATAAAAAAATCTTCCGACAAAAAAAAGTCCCGGACGAGATGATTTAACACCTGAATTTTGACAAACCTATGAAGAAGTAGATTTATAAACCATATGAAGAAATTATTCTGTAACATTGAGAAGGAAGGAATCCTCCAAACTGATTGTACAAAGCCATTATCACCTTGATATGAAAGCCAAGAAAGGACATAACAAAAAAAGAAAACTACAGACCAATATCCCTTATGAATAAAGATGCAAATATTCTCAATAAAATCTTAGCAAATCAAATTCAACTGCACATCAAAAAAATAATTCACCATGGCCAAGTGGGCTTCATCCCAGAGATGCAAGGATGGTTCAACATACACAAATCTATAAATGTGTCTCACCACATAAATAGAAGCAAAATCAAAGACCATATGATCCTCTTGATAGACACAGAAAAATCATTTGACAAAATTCATCACACTTTTATGATAAAAACACTTAACACAATAGGCATAGATGGGACATACCTCAAAATTATAAAAGCCATATACAACAAACCCACAGCAAACATCATTCTAAACAGAGGAAAATTTAAAGCAGTCCTGTTAGACCTGGTAATCAGATAAGGTTGCCCACTATCACCGTTTCTATTCAATATAGTGCTGGAAGTCCTAGCCAGAGCAATCAGACAAGAGAATGAAATCAAGGATATCCAGATGGGGAAAGAATAAATCAGACTATCACTCTTTGCTGATGATATGCAGAAAGCCCCAAAGATTCACCCAAGAGACTCCTGTAATTGTTAAATGAATTCAGCAAAGTCTCAGCTTATAAAATCAATGTACACAAATCAGTAGCTTTCATATACACCAACAGCAGTCAAGCTGAGAATCAAATCAAAGACACAATACCTTTCACAATAGCAACAAAGAAAATAAAATATCTAGGAATGCATTTAACTAAGGAAGTGAAACACCTCTATAGGGAAACCTATGAAATACTGAGGAAAGAAATTGCAGAGGATGTAAGCAAATGGAAAAACATATTATGTTCATGTATTGACAGAATTAATATTGTTAAAATCTCTATACTATCCAAAGTGATTTACAGATTCAAGCAATCCACATTAAAATCAATGTCCTTTTTGCAAATCTATAAAAAAGTAGTTCTACGCTTCATATGGAACCAGAAAACACCCTGAATAGCCAGTGCAACCTTGTGTAATGAGAACAAATCAGGAGGCATCACTTTACCAGACTTTAAGCTATATGACAAGGTTATGGCAACTAAAACAGCATGGTATTGGAAAAAAACAGAGACATAGATCTATGGATCAGAACAAAGAACCCAGATATGAAACCATCCTAATGTTACCATCTTATCTTTGACAAGGAAGACAAAAATGTACACTGTGATAAAGAATCTCTTTCAATATATGGTGTTGAGGAAATTGGATAGCCACATGGAGAAGAATGAAATAGGATCCACACCTCTCACCACTCACAAGAATTAATTCACAATGGATAACAGTCTTAAACCTAAAACATGAAACTGTAAGAATTCTAGAGGAAACTGTTGGGAAAACTACTCTAGATATGAGACTAGACAAAGAATTGATGAAGATGACCACAAAAGCAATCACAGCAACAACAAAAATAAATAAATGGGACCTAATCAAATTAAAAAGCCTCTGCACAGCCAAGGAAACAATCAATAGACCAAAATAGACAACCTACAGAATGGGAGAAAATGTTTGCATGCTATACATCCAATAAAGGGCTAATAACCAGTATCTACAAAGAATTCAAGCAAATAAGCAAGAAAAAATTAAGCAACCCATTAAAAAGTGGGCAAAAGGCATAAACAGAAACTTTTCAGATGAAGATAGATTAACAACCAACAAACCCATGAAAAAATGATCAACATCTCTAATCATCAGGCAAATTCAAATCAAATCCACAATGTGACACTACCTAACTCCAGTGAGAATGGCTTTTATCAAAAAGTCCCAAAACAACAGATGCTGGCATGAATGTGGAGAGAAAGAACACTTATACACTATTGGTGGATAGCAAAATAGTACAACCTCTATGGAAAGTAGCATGGAGAAAGAAAGAACTAAAAGTAGATCTGCCATTTGATCCAGCAATCCTACCACTAGGTATTTACCCAAAAGGAAAAAAAAAAGACATTTTATAAAAAAGACACTAGCACATGAATGTTTATAGCAGTAAAATTCACAACTGCAAAGATCTGGAAACAACTCAAGTGCCTGTCAATACATGAGTGGATTAATAAATGTAGTATATGTATACCAAGGAGTACTACTCAGCCATAAAAAATGGCCATTTTGTATCTTTTATAATAACCCAGATGGAACTGGAGACCATTCTTCTAAGTGAAGTCTCACAAGAATGGTAAAACGAACACCACATGTACTCAATACTAAATTCAAACTAATCAATCAACACTTATGTGCACATATGAAAATAAAACTCAATAGAAATCAAGTAGGTGGGAGGGGGAAGGAGAAGATGGGCAAATTCACACCTAAGGGGTACAATGCACACTATCTGGGTGAAGGGCACACTTATAAATTTGACTCAAGCTGTACCAAAGCAAATTATGTAACCAAAACGTGTGTATCCCCATAATATTCTGAAATAATAAAAATATATAGATTAATTAAAATTAAATATAATTAATATAGTTCCTCAGTCATAGTAGCTACATTTCATGTGTTCAATAGCCACATATGGCCAGCAGCTACTTCATTGGACAGAGGCAGAATAGAGAATTTCCATCATCATAGCAAGTTCTCCTGGACAACACCACTCAAATAAGTCTGATCACAAAGGAGAAAAGGCACATATGAAGTCCCTTCCTTCATGAGAGGAAAAAGATAAAGTACATAAATTAACACAAGCAATTATAATTATTATAGGAGAGGACTTCAAAATGTTCATGGAAAATTGAAATTAAGAGATAAAAATACAAATTATAAACTTTATTTCTCCATTTAAGCTCCATCAAGTTCAAGACACTTTTGTAAGTGGCAATACTAGCCATTTAGTACATCCTTAAAGAACTGAGGGTCCTGGGAATTTAACCATGTCAAAGTAATCTTTTTTTATATTATTAAATGAAGAAAAATGGATGCTCTTTAAAGATTTTTTAGGATTTGGAAACTAGAAGTCAGAAGGAGACAAATCAGGATTATAAAGTGGATGCCTAATGATTTCCCCTTGAAACTCTTGCAAAATTGCCCTAGTTTGATTAAAATAATGAACAGGAGCATTGTTGTGGTGGAGGACTCTTTGGGGAAGCTTTCTTGGGTGTTTTCTGGTAAAACTTTGGCTTTGTCAAAACACTTTCATAATAAGCAAATGTTATCATTCTTTTGATATCCCAGAAAGTCAATAAGGAAAATGCATTGAGCATCCCAAAACACTATTGCCATGACCTTTGCTTTTGACTGGACCACTTCCACCTCTTGGTAGCCATTGCTTTGATTGTGCTTTGCCTTCAGGATCATACTGGTAAAGCTATGTTCTATCTCCTGTTACAATTCTCTGGGGGGAAAAAAATGCTTCAGAATCTTGATTCCACTCATTTCAAATATCCATTGAAAGCTCTGCTCTTGTCTGCAGCTGATCCTGGTGCAACAGTTTGGGTACCCATCAAGTAGAAAGTTTGCTCAACTTTAATTTTTCAGTCAAAATTGTGTAAGCTGAACGAGTTGAGATGTCTATGGTGTTGGCTATTGTTTCTGCTGTGAATCATCAGTCCTCTTCAATTAGAGCATGAAGAAAATGAATTTTTCCTTGCAGATTGACGTGGATGGTCTGCCACTGCAAGCTTCATCTTCAATGTCATATCAACCCTTCTTAAAATGAATTATCCATTTGTAAACTGCTGATTTCTTTAGGGCATTGTCCCATAAACTTTTCATAAAACATCAATTATTTCACCATTCTTTCACCCACGCTTCACCATAAAATGTGATGTTTGTTCTTGCTTCAATTTTAGCAGAATTCATGTTGCCCTGATTTTCAAACTGATGTCTTCTCTTTCTTAGTGCTTCAAACTAGATCTTGTTCAGATATGTTATAACAAGTTAGGGCAAGTTTATTTTGGTGAAAAAAAATTTTAATCCATACATAGTTTTTTCATAATATGCAGTTTCCATGAACTTTTTGAAGACCCCTCATACATTGCTATGATATGAAGAAGTGGAAGATGCTGTAGAATCACATAGAAGGAGCACCTAGCCCAAATTTTCATCACCCAAGAGGGCTTCTCAAAGCAAGGGATTTTTGAGATAAGTATGAGTTAACCAGATAATGAGCTGGGGAGAGAATGTGCTTAGCTATATATACCCTGATCCCTTAAAGACAAAGGGTGATGCCACCAAGCACATCCACACATTGCAACCTGGATGTCTAACCATATTAATTCAATTCTACCCAACAAATATTTATCAAAGTTCTAATATATAGAGGGCATTCTGTTCTACATATTGGAGTCAGAAAGAAAGAAAGTGTGAGGATGAGCCATGCCTTCAAAGAGCTCACAATATGCTGAAGAGATAGAGCTTAAACACAAAAAATTATATAGGGGTTTCATAGTAACCTAAACCAGCTTTAAAAACCACCTAGGCCACACATAAGTAATAATTTAAGTTATATAAGGTGTGGTGGGTTTTTTAAATGACAGGAGAGAAGGCTGGAAGGGGATTTAGGGGGAGGTATAGAGACAAAAGAGGGAAAGAATACAGGTTTGGAAAGGCTCTTGACAGCCACATGTGCACTGCTAAGTGCACACTCCCTACCGTGCGCTTAGCAGTGGATGTGGGTAAGCAGGAAGAAGGGGGCATGATTCTTCTTGCTATTTCCTCCTGATCACCTTTAGCCATTGCCAACCATGGAAGAAGACTGTGCCTGAAATCTTCTAGGAACAGAAAGGAAGATGGTACGGAGGACACAAGTAATGAAGAAGGAAAATCACATATAAGAACTCAACATCCAACTTACCCTCAGCCATTCAATGGACCATGGAGCCCTGGGGAGATGGTAACCAGAAAAGCAGATATTACTACTTCCCTTCTTTCTCAGGAAACTGTAAGAAAGCCCACACTTTCTAAACTTTAGTTAATTAGTGAACAAATATACACTGACATTTATGTGTTCCAGACTGAACATATAATGATGGGCAAGACGGTTGTCCTCATGACATCTAGAAGGAAAGAAAGATATAAAAGATACAGGGGAGAGTATATGATGCCATTGGAGTACATAGGGAGGATACCCAGCCTACCCTTAATCAGTAAGGACAGACTTCCATGAGAAAAATGCTTTCATTATATTCATACCCCATCTAATGATACATAATATTTTGTTTCCTTTAAGAAACCT
This sequence comes from Lepilemur ruficaudatus, assembly GCA_963574885.1. Taxonomy (NCBI): domain Eukaryota; kingdom Metazoa; phylum Chordata; class Mammalia; order Primates; family Lepilemuridae; genus Lepilemur; species Lepilemur ruficaudatus. The sequence continues at coordinate 1,185 of CAUYRT010103101.1, read as the reverse complement.
AGAGTTGCAGGAGTGGAGGAAGTTACCTGGCACACAGAAAAAAGATCTTTTGTATGGAGAATAGGTTTGTCACAGTCCAAGTAAAGTCAGGCTTTGCAAGCATTGGTGTGTGCCTTACGGATAAAACAATGTGCTGTTGACAAGGCCAGGGCTGAGTGTTAGATTCACACAACACATAGATCTTGAAATAACAGAAAGTACAAAGCAGGCCTGACCCAAATCTGCCTTGCTGCTTTGTTGAAATTATCCTGTCCAGTCACCAGATCCCAGAGGTGGAGGTCAAACCAGGAAAAGGAGGTCCCAGAAGCAAGGCATTGAAGTTGAAGGCAGAGTTCATTCACATCTGGACCGTGCAAGGAGGCTGTAGGAGAAAAAATGAAATGTGCAGCTGGCTTCTTAACCAGAAGAGATGGAAGTAAATGATGAATGGCAGGATGGATAGATAGTTTATTGGAAGGAAGAACAGAGGGACAAGAGCAGAACATGCTACAGAAAACCTTTGGGGTTGAGGGAAAACCAGTCTTTATGTGGCCAACCAGCTGGGAAATGCCTCTAGTTAGAAATCATTCAACTACACCTCCCTGGAGTTGACCACATGACATTTTTCTGCAGTTTTTAAACCAAAACCAAGGCTGTGCCAGCAGGGTTGAAAAGCTGAGAATTCGAAGGAAACATTTCCAATGCTGTGGGTAGGGTCTGGGGAAGTCCATGCTAACTCTACCCTGACCTGAATGAAGGATGATCACTTATTTTCAGGACAGGGACTGAGAAAGGCCTGTCATGGGGAAAGATTAAAAATGAGACCAAAGGAACCATGACCATAACAAAAAGAGAGAGCAATAAAGAGAGATTTAGAAATGAACACCCACTTGATTTCAGATGAAAAAGTTGAGTCAAAGTGGTGTTAAGGAGGTGACAGACCCTATATTATAGCCAAGAACCCCCAAAACTAAGAAAATGCAGCGGTTTTCCTTTCCTCTCAATAATGTGATTGCTGTGTACCTGGTGCAGGGTTTTTTTTTTGTTTGTTTTTTTTGTTTTGTTTTGTTTTCTTTAAGTGTCTTTAATACTCCACACCCAGAGCAGCCCCTCCCCGACAGAGCGCAGCCCTGGCCAGGCAGCGACGACCTGCCCCGGCTCTTTACCACCTGATGTCCAGGCTGTGCGCGCAGTGCTCGGGGCTCT
>CAUYRT010103100.1:0-75289 GCA_963574885.1 Lepilemur ruficaudatus | reverse complement strand
TTTAGTTGGCCAATTGATTTCTTTCTATTTATAGTAGAGACGGGGTCTCGCTCTTGCTCAGGCTGGTCTCGAACTCCTGAGCTCAAATGATCCGCCCGCCTCGGCCTCCCAGAGTGCTAGGATTACAGGCGTGAGCCACCGTGCCCGGCCTGAGGAATTGATTCTTTACAGAAGGAGCAAAGACTGCAATTTAACTCAGCCAAAGGGAGAACATGATCAATTGGGCAAAACATCCTGGCTTTAGACAAGGATTTCCAAACTGAAGTGGGATTACTCTTGCTGCCCCTGGGAACACAAACCATGAGCCACAAGTACTCTGTCCCACTCCACCCCACCTTAAGGCTTATCTAATGATACTAACTAGTACCCACAAAGTAGATGTGTCCTACAAACATGTTTTATTTGGTCCCTATGATCGTTTTTATAAAACTTAAAATTGGTTGACAAGTTTTATCAATTGAGATATTTCACATAAAAAAAAAGTCTAGAATTCTTGCTTCTCTTGAAAATTCAGAAAATCTGATAATACCAGTCTTATATATGGAATTTTTGCTTCAGACAAAGCCAGAATCTCCACTACTCTCCCGTTACACCTGCTGGCCCTGACGTCATTTGAGTTCATGCCACCAGGCTTAAACTGTGCAGGACAGTAAACCTACTTGATTTTGAGCACTCAAAATCAAGCAACAGAAAAGCAACAGAAGTTACTCCACCCTGTGGAGTAACAACAGGGCCAGTTTCAGACCCTTCCCACCTTCTCCCCCAACACATCCAATACAGCTGGGTGTCCACACTTTTAAGATCAGAAATGACCGTTGTCTTCCCCCTCATGAGACCTGGATAACATTTGGCCAAAGTTAACTATGGGCTCTTTAAGAAAAATGAGTTACTAAGCAAATTCATAACATACACAGGATTTCAAGAGGGAATTTTTTTAAAAAAAAGTAGTTCAAGCACTCAGGCAGGAATGACAGGCATTATTAGCACAGCTGGAAAGTTTGTCAGCAGTAACAGCTGGGGGGCAGGTGGTGGCCAGAGGCAGAGACCCTGGGTTGGAAGAGATGGAAATTCTGACCCAGCTTTGCCCTTACTAGATGTATGACCTTGAACGTTTCTTTCACTTTCAGATCAGGTATCTGGTGTTGCAACAACAATAAGTAAGAGCTAATATCCACTGCGTGCTTATTACAAGCAAAGCAATGTATTAAGTGGTTTGTATGTGCCCTCTCTTTTCATTTCCCACCAGGCCCTGAGGTCAAATACTAGTATTAATACTATCCCCAACGCACAGGCAGGTTTTGTGACCTGTCCAAAGTCAGAGAGTCAGTAAGTGATGGAACCAGAATTTGAAACCCAGACACTCTGAATCCGGAGCTGACACGTGTACCTACTACACTGTGATGTGTACACCTGCACAGGGTTGTCGAAAGAACTAAACAAGACCACATAGGCCAAGTGCTCTTTGTAAACTGTAAAGTGCTACAGGAATGTTTGCTATTGTCATTTGAGTGCTGCAATTTTTTTTAATTGATCCTTTACCTAAAAATCACCAACTCAGTTTGGCCCCTTCCTAATTCATTCAAATTGATTTTTTTGTTATTGTTAAGGCTCTTAATTTTTTTTGGTTGGTGTTTTTTTTAATTATTTCAAAATATTAAGGGGGTACAAATGTTTTTGTTACATGGATACATTGTATAATGCTGAAGTCAGGGCTTTTAGTGTGCCGGTCACTAGAATAGTGTGAATTGTACCCAGTAGGTAAATTTTTATTTCTCTTAAAGAGAGAGTTTTTATTTCTCTTGAAGAGAGTTCCAGGCGCTGGAACTGACACATCATTAGTCCTGTAGTGCCCTCTGGTGACAACAGTCAGGAAAACTATAAAATTTTAATAGGTGATATTGGTTCCCTCAGCCCCCTTGAACAACTATTTCCGGAGCATTCACTTTGTCCTGGGCATTGTTCTAGCTGCTACATGGTCTAGAGAGACTAGGAATAGAGGACACAGGCGACCCTGTTATAGCGAGGCCTGTCCTCTGTGATTTAGGTACAGGGAAGGAAAACAGAAAGCCACAGGCAAGAGTGACCTATATTTCATCTCATAATACATTCCAGAGCAAAAATATTTATTCAGCACTTGCTAGGTGATTCCTGTCATGACATCACAGGAGGCTAAAGCCAGATATTGTTGTCACCATCCCCCAAAAAAGTCACAATGAACCCCAAACCATGAGATAAATGGAACTGCTTGCCCGCAGTATGTGGGTAGATGATTAACAACCAGCTCTCTGGCAGGAGGAAACCCTGATTTGTAGTGTTTGCCAATTTCCGTGGTGTAAACACTCCCATTATGACCAGCTTCAAGGCAACAACATGATTCACATGATTCTTAAAAATTTAATGATTGGCCTCTCATAAGCTGTAGAAGCTGGCTCCAACACATCACTTCTTTTAACTCTAGAAAAAATACACCTTCTCATCTTCCTTCCCAATCAACTGGATTCTGGAACTCTAGTTTGTGCACCTCCATGAGCAGGGACAGATCAGCCTCACCTCAGCAAGGCCAAACCCATAGAATGGGGAATGCTGGCTGGGCCTGCCCCTAAACATCCTCAGGTGGCTCTGGTCAAAGGTCCACTTCACCTTCTCCCTCTTTCTAGTACTTTTTGTATTTAAGCAACTAAAGATAGAGGGACCGTCCAGTGTATCATGACATACCTCTGAAAGAGAACCTCCCTCTGACCTGATCCACTGCCCTGCCTTCATCTCCCAGTTCCCCGCCCCCCAACCCGCACACATTTAGTTCATAGGCCTGCCTCAGTCTGGAAGCCCCCACACCAGCAGGAGACACCTCCTGGTTCCTGGGTGAGCCCCTAGATCTTCTGATGTGAGCAGGCTGGCCAACTGCTGACCATGTGCCTCTCACTTCGTCCAACTCACAAGGACGAAGGCCCTGCCTTGGCCCCAGGAAAGAAGGAGGAATGCATGGGTCCTTGCAGGGCCTGGGGGAGCTGTTCCCAATTTTCCTCAACTAGAGAGAGGAGTCAGCTGAGCAAGACCCAGCTGCCAAGACCCAAGAGGACCAGTCTCCTGAGGGCATGCTTTCTACTCAGCCTGGAAGTCTTTCCGGGGCCACCAAATGAAACCAGAAGCATCATGGCCTCCACTATCTAAACAGCAGCTGCCAGACCGCCACCTCCCCGAGGTCGGCGGTTCCTTTGCTTGCTATCCCCCCACCTGCCCGCTGATTTCCTTCCACGGCCTCCGTCTGCCCACGCTGGGATTTCAGTGATCCTCATGGAAGATGAAATCCACAGCAAGAAGACTGAGTTCCATTTCCAGCTGGGCTACTTGCACTTGCATGTCCTTGAGAACATTCCTAAAGCTCCTGGGGTTTGTTTTCTGACGCGTAAATCAAAATCATCATCACAGAGCACTGTTGAGAAGATTAAATTAGAATGTATTGAAAAGAACTTTATAAATTAGAGTGTTATATAAATGTTTGTTCTTTTTCTACGAGAGAGGTCTTCACAATTGTTTTTTTCCTCCTGATGAAAGGAATATGTGTTCACTGTGGAAATTTTGAAAAATACATTTGAGCATTAAAAAAAATAAATAAAAATCACCCAGAGTCAACTATCCACATTTGGTATATTTACCCCAGGTATTTTTTCCTATGTGTATATAAATATATCTTTGTTAAAAGAAAGAATGAGGGCCAGGTGTGGTGGCTCACGCCTGTAATCCTAGCACTCTGGGGGGCCAAGGTGGGAAGATCACTTGAGGTCAGGAGTTGGAGACCAGCCTGAGCAAGAGCGAGGCCCTGTCTCTACCAAAAATAGAAAAAAAATATTAGCTGGGCATGGTGATATGTACCTGTGGTTCCAGCTACTTGGGAAGCTTGAGCCCAGGAGTTTGAGGTTGCAGTGAGCTATGCACTCTACCCAGGGCAACAGACGAGACTCGGTGTCAAAAAAAAGAAAAAAGAAATGAAAGAATGAGGATACTTATGACTCAAGGTGGTGGTCTCTCCCTTCACTAAGGGACAGTGAGTCCCTCCAGACAAACTGCAGACCTAACAACAGCATTTCTCTCATCCCTGCAGTCAGCAAGATGGTGGAGTTAGCCTCCCGTTCAGAAACAGTTGAAAGCAAGCCCTACAGTATCCTCCTAGGTCCCCAAATAAGGAGACCTTGGAAGTATAACCTGTTCTTCCCGATAGAGGACTTCACACTTTTTGCTCTGCAAGCCGTTTTGGAAAGACAATTTTCTCTTGTGGATCACCTTGTCTGCTTATCCTAATTTATAAAATAACTTTTTAAATTAAAATCGGGAAGTTTTCCCCTTAGTAAAGCATATATTGCTGCAGCCGCTGTTGTTAAAATGCTCATCCTTAGGCTCTTTTAAATGTGGAACTAAATTTGCTGTGTGAAAACCTCACATGTTTCTGTGGCTACTCCGTGAATCACCAGAGGTACCCATGTAGAACATCAATGCAAATGTGTTCTGTTGGCTTCTTCAAGTATCTGACAAAATGTCATCTTTCCATCAATGTCACCAGATTATCCCTTGCTTCTGCCCTAAAACAGGTGTTTTTGGGCTGTCAGAAAGTGCTTGTGTCCCTTTTCCTCTACAACACCTAGCCCCTCCTGCCTGAGTCCGCCTGACCCCTGACTTCTGCAATATCCCAGTCTGACCTGGGCTCCAGGGCTCTGAACCCTTAGGAGGGGGGCACTAGACACTCACGTGACTTAAAGTGTAATACACCGTTAGGAGAATATGTACTAACAATGAAGTCCCAGGTGTCACTTGAGTGACTGCATATCCTAGAAGAGTTTGTGGCTAAGTATTGCCAGTCCAGATGTTTCAGGCTAGCCCATGGCAACAGTGAGGGCAGGCGCTCTTCCCTTAAATGCCTGGTATGAGCCCAGAAGCTTCCTGCCGCTGCTGTTTGACCCTGCTTCTCTTCAGACACACATAAGTGCAAGGAGCAAAGGAGGACACCAACTCCATCAGTCCTCTGTGCTGCATAAGATGTTTCAGTGACTTCTGCCTCCAAAGAGAATGTCTACCCCATGCAGAGGACAGGACCTGTCATATTTCTCCAGAGTCTATGACTGGGTATGAGAGGTCATCTAGTGGACACAGTAGAAACCTGAGCTTTGGACTTAGGCTGACCTGGGCTTGAATCCTGGCTCTGTCATTCCCAGAAAGTTTGGTCTCAGGAGAGTGGCTGAGCTGAAGAAGGGGCTGTGAGTACCCCAAGAGGTCGTATGTACTAGAAGGCTTTGCAGATGCCTGGGCAGATTAAGTGCTCAGGGGTGGTGAGGAGGGGTAAGGGGCCACTCAACTTGGTTCTCAAGCACAGCTGCAGTGGTACAATGACCCAGCTGGCTCAGCAGGGGTGGGCCTAACTGCTCTCCCATCCATGTGCTTTCTTTTTCTCTATAGCAGGTTTTATGATATACAGCTTTCTTATATTGATTTTGCTTATTTTCCGATCTCTCCTATTAAAATATAAATTCCACAAAAACAGTCATTGGGCTGGGCGCAGTGGCTCACACCTATAATTCCAGCACTTTGGGAGGCCGAGGCAGGAGGATCACTTGAGGCCAGGAGTTTGAGACCCACGAAGGCAACATCATGAGACCTGTCTCTACAAAAAACATAAAAAATAAATTAGCCAGACCTGGTGGCTCTTGCCTTATGTAGTCCTAGCTACTTGGGAGGTGGAGGTGGGAGGATTGCTTGAGCTCAGACATTTGAGCAACATAGTGAGATTCTGTTTCTACAAAAAATAAAAATTAATTTTTTAGAAAAACAGGGATACTTATCTATCTGTATTGCTCATCACCGTGTTCGCAGATCCTGGAACACAACAACAGAAAGAGAGAGAAACTAACTTTCTGCGAAAAAAGAAAAGCACTTCTCCTCCCACATTCTCTAGAAATGTGACTCAGACAATGTTGCCCTGCCAGCTTCTTAGAGTCTTCCTAACCCTTAGGTAACCAGACTTCCGGCCCCTCCCCACAGCCCTGGGAGCAGCTGGAACTGTGGGGTCGGTAGGATCCCTGTGGGAAGCGGCCGCCACACCGATCCTGGGTCCACATCTTTCCCGACCAGAACAGCAGTGATACAAAGCATTTTTCAAAGGTCCTGATCTGACACATGTGGACTCCTTGGGTGGTGGCCCAGGCTCTGCTGGTGTCCCCACCCTGACCAGTCTCCTTCCCGGGTTGCAGAGGGCCCTGCAGGCCTGCAGAACGGGAAAGTTGCAGCACTGAGAGAAGCAGACTTCTGATTACGAAACTGAAAGGAAACTAAAGCCAAAAGGCTCCAAGTACTTGTCGGAGCTGGTCCAGGAGGCCACCGCCAACGCTTGCAGCTCTGAGGAGATGACGATGAGGATGTGGACACCGAGGTGAAGCCCAACCCTCCCGCTCTTCTGGCCTCCGAAGCCACAGCTGCTGCTGATCTGCTGGCCCATCTCACGGAGAAGGCCACCAGCTGCATCTGCCTTCAGCAGACCCAGTAATCACAGAGTGTGGCTGCAACTTCTTCTGGGCCTGCCTCTGCTGCCCCAGTGCCACCGGAGCCTCCGAGCCAAGAGCCACAAACCCAGCAGGCAGCTGAGACACACCTGGCTGCTGCTGGAGCGAGAGGGGGCAGGGTCCTCGCACCACGAGGACTGTCAGAAGCACCTGGAGGACACGGAGCTGCAGGTGAGCAGGACCAGGAGGCCAGCGCTCTGCAGGGCTTACCCAGCCAGCTGCGCAGAGTAAGGATCCCATTCACACAGCCTGCATGGGGCTGAGGGAGAAGGACCGAGAAGACAGGCAGAGGGGAGGGAAGGGAAATAGACAGGCAATGCCTAGATTTAGTGGAGTGGAATATTTTCCCAGCATAGGCCACCAGACAGCTGCTCACATGCTAGCAAAGTTATCATTAAATGCCTTACAGGAGAAAATCCTTTGTTCAAGTGTCCTAGCGGTTAAGAACCAGGAATGTGGAGTTGGTCATACCTGGATTCAAATCTGTGCTCTGCCTGCTCTTCTCGGAGCCACCTTGAATAAATACCTTAATCTCACTAAATCGCCATTTCCTCATCTATAAAATGATGACAGTGGTTCCTACCTCCTAGGGTAGTTTTAAGGATTAAGTTAGGTAATGTTTATAAAGCACTTAGCACAGTGCCTGGCACACAGTGAATGCGAAGTTCCTCTGATTGCACATCTAGTCTCTCAGATGGCAGCATTGCCAACATTCCCACGGTCAGCTACTTTTTCTATAACTCCATTTATTTTAGATTTAAATCATGAAGAGTTATTTGTACAGTGAAGTATGAGTGACTGCTATACTACATGTAATCCAAAGCAGAAATAAATACTCCCCTTCAACCATAAGCAGCTTTCTGTTCCTAGTGCAATCAAATGAAAAGATGCTGAAGAGACTTTAGCTTGCTTTTCTGTTCATCAGACTTTTTCTGCCACAGCTGCCTCTCCCCACAACCTACCTGGGAGGACTGCCCTGCCAACACAGTGGCTCTCACCACTTCCCCAGCTCACAGGAGAAGAGGGATGCAGCCTTGAACACTGCCTTTGCTTCTTAATTTGATCTGTTTATTTTAGAATGGGTAACACAATCACTTAGGCCAAAATTCAAAACACTACACCATCTCCCTCTCATCCTGTCGCCTAGTCTCGAATTCCTCTCCCCATAGACAACCAATGATATCTGTTTCTTCTCCCTCCATTCCTAAGAATGTCCTAGAATGTCCCATGCCACCTGCCCCCTTCTCAGATAACTACTAAAAGTAAAGTTCAGGGTTATGCCCAGAATCCTGGTTTATAGCAATTTTTAAAGTAAGAAAAATCATTGAAGAATCAAAATCCTTTCAAAGTTATCTTTGGCTTGTTTGTTTCCAGGAACTTGAGAATCATTTCAACATCATGAAGAGGAAGAGTTTGCTGTGAAATTCGTGGAGGAAGGGGCAATGAAGAGCCAGGCTCTCGTGGTGGGACCAACGCGCTGATACTTCCCACAGGTGTGCTGGGGGCGGGCCTGACTCCTGCATGGGAGGAGAGGCAGGCAGGGCCCTGTCCCCATCAGAGTCTGCCGTTGCCCGTGTTTATTGATGGCTGTCTGCACGCAGGTCCTCCGTTTTGTACGGGGTCTATTTGGAAAAAGACTTAAAGGGCAAAGAAAATAATATCTTCATCTGCTATCCTGGCTTTTCTGGGACAATATTGATTTCAAATATTCTATCCTTCTGTCCCTTTAAGCCATCACAAATGTTTTAGAAATCCTAACTTTGCAGTATCTAAACGACATCTTAAAAATTGCCTCTTTCCGCTAAACCTCTTACCTTTCATGGCAAAAAATGCTTTCTCTGGACACATATCTCAAATTTTTGGCTTGCATAATATGGTCATCATAGACTACCTGAACAGAAGAAATTGGCAACTGAAAGGAAGAGGGAGGAAGAGTAAATGTAAAAAGACAAATAAAAATGTAATAATAGCTCACCCTTATTGAGAGGCTGTTCAGTGTCGGGCTTATGAGTGCGGGTGTGAGCGCCAGTCTATCTAGTTTCAAATCCCAGCTCCGACACTTACTAGCTGTGACCTGGACAAGCCAGTTAACCTCTCTGTGCCTCAGTTTCCTCATCCAGTAAAATGAGAATGGTACCTGGTTGGAGGGACTTGTGGGGATTAAGTACATTAATACAGTAATCTAGGGCAGAGCCTAGGGCAGAGGAAGCACTGTACAGATTTGCTCTTGTCACTGGCCCTCACCTGTGCTGGGTGCTGGTCTGTTTACACGGATGAACTCGTTTAACCCTTACAACAGCCCTGGGAGACAGGTCCCCTAACTATTTCCCCTGGGAATTTGAGGAAACTGAGACCCACAGAGGCTAAGTGACTTACCCAAGTCACCTACCTTGGAGGTGGAAGACCCAGAATTCAACCGCAGGCCCCAGAACCCATGTAGCAGCACCCTGCACACTGCCAGCACAGGTGAGCACAAAGTCATAGAGATGTGTTAAAGTGGAGCAAGTCCTTGCTGCTTTGTGGCCTCAGACTCCACTGTCTGCTCACCTGGTATTGCCCCAAACCACTTTTAGTTGTGTTGGTCCAAGCACTTCTCAGTATCAGCTGCTGATCAGCCCACTCCCACCAGACTCCAGTTAAACTGTTGGCACAAGTCAGCCTTCTGTCTTCCTACAGAGAACCTCCTGGCAGGGATGGGCATCTCCAGCCATGTGGGGTCTGGGCAGGGTGGCAAATGAGCTTGCTGTGCCATTCTGCTCTCCAGCACCATTCCTGGAAAACACTACAGCAAATAAATCCCTCTGGAAGGGCTAAGGGCATGTGGATGGGAAAAAAAGGCTGCAGGAATACAGAATTGCTTGGCAAGTAATTTAAAGTCTTTAGACATTATTACTGTTACTGTCATTTGGGTCATCTTTCCATTATTTAATATGCCTGACTCATTGGCATCAAATTTAGGTGAGTTACTAAAACATGCATATAAAGTTCTCACGCAGGCACTCGACTTGAGAATATTTTTTGGAAAATACGGTGAATGGTGTAACATAAAGACAATCAGACTTGGATGTCACCCAACTGAATTCAATTGAATTCTATTATTAATTGCTAGAAGCTGGCTGGGTGTGGGTGGCTCACGCCTGTAATCTCAGCACTCTGGAAGGCCAGAGCAGGAGGATCACTTGAGTTCAGGAGTTCGAGACCAGTCTGAGCAAGAGCGAGACCCAGTCTCGCTCTTGAAAATAGAAATTCATCCTCACAACTGAAAAGTTAACAGAGCGTGGTGGCGCATGCCTGTAGTCCCAGCTACTTGGGAAGCTGAGGCAGGAGGATCCCTTGAGCCCAGGAGTTTGAGGTTGCTGTGAGCTAGGCTGATGCCCCTGCACTCTAGCTCAGACAACAGATCGATACTCTGTCTCAAAAAAAAAAAAATTCTCTAAAGCTGTGTGACTTTAAGCAAGCCACACAGGATTGCTAAGCCTTAGTTCCTCATTTGAAAGGAGAGGGGTTTGACCCCGCCATCTCTTCAGGCCCATCCCTTTCTATTCAGCACCGATTGAGCAAACAGATCTGAAAGTCTCCTATAAGCCAGATAATTCTCCTCATAGCACCCTGTCTTTTCCCCATAACACTTACCACAATTTATAGTAACACATTCATTGCCATGTTCAGTGACTGTCTCCCCAGCTAGACAAAGAAAGGATCACATCCGACTCAGTCACCAACACATTCCAGCACCAAGCACGGTGCCTGGCACATACTGGCTCTCAGCAAATATTTGTAAAATGCATTAGTTAGCTAATTAATGAAATGTGGAGAAGGAGTTAGACACACACCACTCACTGGGATATAATACGATTTTTACTAGACTATATGAAGAATCTGAACACTCTTGCAGAGAGCAAATGATTAAATCTAAGAGATGGAGAGATTGAGGAAGACTTTCAGGTTTCGTTTGATGTGCTCTGGGTCCTAGGGGAACCCCAGGCAGTTTAGGTGTTGAGGGTCTGGGGAGCATTAGAAACTGGGAGGAGGGAAAAGGAATCTTGGATATTGGGATTATCAAGGACAGGCAGAAAACACGTGGCTTGGGGGGAACCCCGAGCCACCTGCTATTTCTGGAGCATACAGCGTGAGGCAAGAATAACTTGGGTAAATGAGAGAGCAGTGCAACCGATAGATCAAGGTCCCAGAGGAGGCCAGGAGTGAGGATCTATAATGTGGGGCTTGGCAAGGACCAGGGCCATGCCTTCCTCTGAAGCAGGTGGCCAGGAGGGAGGGACAGGAGGAGGAGGAGCTGATCTCTGAGGGTGAAGGAGTCTGTTCATGTCTTCCCTTAACACAGGGGTCAGCAAACTTTTTCTTTAAAGGGCCAGAGAGTAAATATTTTTGGCTTTGTGGGCCCCACAGTCTCTGTTACAACTTCTCAACTCTGCAGTTATAGGGCAAAAGCAGCTACAGACGATACTTACGTGAGTGACGTGTCTGTGTTCCAATGAAACTTTATGTATGGACACTCAAGTTTGAATTTTGCATAATTTTCATGTATCACAAAACACTATTCTTTTGATTTTTTTCCCTAACCCATTACAAGTGTAAAAACTCTTCTTGGCTCATGGGCCGTACAAAAGCTGATGGTAGCCTAGATTTGGCCTGCAGGCCATAGTTTGGCAAGCCCTGCTTTGACAGATATTTATTGAGTTTCTACTATGTGCCAGGCACGAAGCCAGGTTTTAGAGATACAAGGTCATTGCCTGCAGAGACTCACAGAGTGGCATAGAAGTAAGACACAGAAACAAATGACTACAGTAGTACGTAAGCTAAGCCCGGTGCCTCACCCATGAATGAATGAACTGAATAAAAGTATCAAAATAGCAACCTATATCAAACAAGTTAGGGCCTTAATCACCATGAGGGCTGCATATCCTATGTACTGCATAAATCCAGAAGGTGCCAATCCCATGGACCCCAGTGTAAATGGTGCCCCCTGGAGTTGAGTGGTCACCCAGGTGGGAGCCCAGAGGAAGACCGTGAACGCGTCCTGAGGTTGTACAGGAAGGCCTCACCGAGGAAAAGGTAGTTGGGCTGAGTCTTGCAAGCTAAGTAGAAACCTTGTGAGATGAATAAAGTAGCACAGGGCATTCCAAGAGAAGCAACAGCATGAAAGAACACTCTGTGTGTGTGTGTGTGTGTGTGTGTGTGTGTGTGTGTGTGTGTTATAGTTTATAGTTCCAAATCTCACGCTGAAATTTGATTCCCAGGGTGAGAGGTAGGGCCTAATGGGAGTGTTTGGGTCATGGGGGTGGATCCCTCATGATAGATTCATGCCCTCCCTAGGGGGAGGTGAGAGTTGGTTGTTAAGAAGAGCCTGGCACCGCCCCCTCCCCCCGCCCGTGCTTCCTCGTTCACCAGGTGATCTCGGCACACACCAGCTCCCCTCCCCCTTCCACCACGAGTAGAATCAGCCTGAGGCTTTCACCAGATGCCTAATCTCCTAGCCAGCAGAAACATGAGCCAAACAAACTTTTTTTCTTATAAATTGTCTAGTCTCAGGAATTCCTTTATAGCAATGCAAACCAGACTAAGACAGTATGTGTACAGGAAAAAGCCAGCAGTTCATCTGGAGCTCAGGGTGTGGAGGGGTGAGCTATAGAAAAGGAGGTTGGGAAGGGGAAAGGGGGCACAATGACGCAGGGCTTTGTGGGCCATGCCAAGTAATTTGCAGGTTATCCCAGACCTGTCCTGTCCAATATAGTAGCTGTTAGCCATAGCTGGTATTCAAATTAATTAAAATTAAGTACATTTAAAAACTCAGTTCCATAGTCACATTTATATAACCACATCCCAAATGCCCAGTAGCCAAGTGGCTGGTGGCTGCCATATTGCACATTTCCACCATCACAGAAAGTTTTACTGGGCATGTTGTTCATGACTCTCAGGAGCCTCTGAGGATCTTTAAGAAGAGGAGAGGCAATACCACATTTTCATTTCAGAAATATCACCCGAGTGTGGAGGGTGCATTGGAAGCACAGAGGACTACTGCAATAGTCCAAATGAGAAACCCAGAGTACCTAAAAACAGGCAGCGTCAGGAGGAAAGAGAAGAAAGGGGCAGACTCAAGAGATATTTAGATGATAGAACCTAGTGACAGGTGCACGTGGAGCCTGAAGGAGAGGACAGGTCCCAGTTTCTAGACGGAAGCCAAAATGGCTTCTCTAATCTCAGTGAAGTAGAAGGCGAGGCCAGTTGCTGAGACGTGGGTAGGAGACTTGGACGGGCCATTTGTCCTCTCTGTAGCTATTCCTTTTCTATACAAGGAAGAGGGTGAACTGGATAGCTTTTTAAAAATATTTACTCTTCTATTGCAAACCACTTTTATTTAAACACCACTTTATTTTAAATCACACATCAACTCTTAATAAAAATGTATAGCCAAATTTTTCTTTATAACTTATTATATGTCCTAAAACAGCTCTTTATCATGTTAGCTACTAAAAGTTTCAAGATGAATTGCAATCTTAAGGTTCTTCTCTAAGCACTAGATTGTTTAGCATTTTTCAGTGCTATTTGTAAGACACTGAGGATAAATTTGAGGATAAATTGAGGTGTAAGAAACATGATATCAGTTGTCAATCTTTGACGTAAATCCCTTCGAATCAAAGGAATAATATTTAGACTCCAATGTCACCAATCCCTTCCATTGACTCTATTTTACATCTGATGTTTGCAAAAGTAACTTATTTTAAGATATTATTATTAACAAAATTTCTTTTCTTTTCTCTTTAAGAGAGAAGGTCTTGCTATATTGTCCAGGCTGGTCTCAAACTCCTGGGCTCAAGCAATCCTCTTGCCTCAGCCTCCTGAGTATCTGGGACTACAGATGAGCACCACCATATCCAGCTAATAAAATTTCTAAGTAGCTTCAGGACCTTCTAGATACGGATATTTAAGTGTAAGAAGAGTTTCATCTCTTGGCAAAGGCCAGTATAAGCTCATTTTCTCAGACATGACCAGAGAGGTTGGCTTTACAATCAGACAGACCTAGGTTTGAATCCTGCCTTTGCCACTTAACTGGCTATATGACCATGTGCAAGCATAACTTCTCTAGGCCTCAGTTTTCTCATCTGTAAAATAGGTGATAATTCACCTGGTAGGGTCAATGTGGTAATTCAGTGAAAATAATGCATCACAATCACTTGGCAGAATGCCTGATATTTGGAAAATATTCAATAACAGTGGCTTATATCATTCATTTATTCTTTATTTATTCAACGTCTTCAACGTGGGCAGGTAAGCTAGGCATGGCCACTGTCTCTTTCCCCATGTTCCCTATCACTCTGTTCTGATCAAGGCCAGGTTGGTTGGGCATAAGCAGTTCTGCTCCCTCTTGTCTTGGAATTTTTTCTGTGCGAGGTGCATTATCTATTCTCTAATTGGTGAGAATGCCCTTGGTATAGGGCCAGCTTCTCACCAAGTCATAGGGGAGCTGGCTCATGAAATAGGAACCAGAACACAAGCTAAGATCTCTTATTGCCCCTCTCTGCTCCTTGCTCCCAGCAGTGATTAAGAGTGACAAGTACGCGAGCACAAGACCACAGTTAGGTTCACTTCTGGCGTAGAGAAATGCACCCAGTAAAAATAGACTACTAACTATCCACAGATGATTTTCACATATTTTTAACATGTTCCCATAAAGCATAAGTCATACTGTGAGAAACCCAAGTGTTGGCCATCTGGCTGTCCCCAAGTCCTCCAGCTGGCTCTGGTCACTTGCATGGTTAGAAACCTAAAATGCCTGCATGTTCCCAGTGGGATTGTGTTCTCACGGTGACCTCTCATCCAATTTCTTGTTTGTGCGGAACTCGAATCTCCTTCCAGCCTTGCCTCCTTACCGCTGTGTTGTTTCTTCAGCTGCTATTGACCCAAACATGAAAATCATTCCCTTCTGCTTTGAATTTCCCAAGGCAACAGCTGACCCAACACGAGGATATTCACGCAACAGCTTTTAACCTATGATGTGGAAATAAAGGTGTGAAGACAATTTATTCTTTAAAAAAAAAAGTAAAAGTGATTAGACATCACCAGGG
The DNA here is from genome assembly GCA_963574885.1 of Lepilemur ruficaudatus. NCBI lineage: Eukaryota > Metazoa > Chordata > Mammalia > Primates > Lepilemuridae > Lepilemur > Lepilemur ruficaudatus. Next base: position 60,657 of record CAUYRT010103100.1, on the reverse strand, counting down.
CTGACTTCATAAGTGTGCAACCAGTGTAGTCCCACAGGACCTTGTGCCCCGAAGGGTGCCATACTTGGGCTTTCACACTCTGTGGTCACTGTCTTGACATTGTTAATAATTTATCTTTGAATTTGTGTTTTGTAGTGGGTAGAGAATGCATCAGGGACTTGGAGCCTGGACTTATGCTCAGTGCCCTCCAGCCAACTCCCTGCCTGCCCAGGCCAAGTTTTCAGCTGTCCCCAGTGCCCGCCCCGCCACCTCCCACCCCTGCCTAGTGCCCCAGGCCCCCTCCCCACCCTCACTCAACAGCGTACCCTCCACCCCTGCCTTTTGTACGTCCACCACGGGTAGGGGTGGCTGGCACATGCCAAGGGTAGATGCCTGCTCTGACTTCCCCACTGTTGGCTTGGGCAAGGCACCTGGGGAGGTGGCTGTTGGGAGGGGAAGGGGGAACCCGCATGTGTTTCTGAGTCTCAGAGCAGCCCGCCTCTCCCCACTCCATGCCTCACGACTGCTAAGATCTGTGTGGATTTCCCTATGCCCGAGGGAGCATGACACTAAATAGCAAATTAAAAACAGAATGACAGATCAAGAGAGAAACTGCAGCTGAAAGGGAAGAGCTTCATATTTTAGTACTTCTAACGGCATTTTTTTTAACTACAATTTGAACATTTGCATTTTAATTTTGCATTAGGCTGCGCAAATTATATAGCCGGTCCTGGTCATCATTGTGCTGATATGCTGTAGCCCTCTCTGCCCCAGGAATTTCTCATGGGCCGACTTCCCCCACCACGTTTTTCTCTAGCTCCTATAGACCCTCTCGTCTCCTTCTTTTCCAATCCTGTTCATCTCTCAATCCTTCTTCCTAGACTAGCCTCAAACTCCAAAGTACCCTCACTGTACTACGCAGAATTGCTTAACACTCTCTTTGTTTCTGTTTTCCATCTTCCAGATCAAGTTCCTGGAACCTAACTTTTCATGACCAAATGACCTACTAAAGTGTTTTGTGAAACAAAAAACAATTTTTTTCCCTGAGTGAAATTCTACTAACAGTGTTTTCAGTAGCAGGATTTTTTTCCTCCCCATTGTTTATACATAAATCACAAATTACTTTTCAGCAGCATTTACCAACAAGTCATGTTCCCTGAAAGATTAATCACATAAAAGAGCCCGTTTAAAAAAAAAAAAGAAGAAAAGAAAAAAGAAGGTTTCACAGCCAATAATGTTGGCAAACACCAAACACTCTGCTTCCCCCCCGCACGCTTTTTTGTAGATTTCTATGTCACATTAGTTTATTAAGGAAACTGGTTTGATTTTATTTAAAGGAGAATTTCCCAATTTATTTGTCAATGGAACCCCTTTTTTCAGGGGACAGCTACTAACTTCCCACTTTGAAAACATCGCCTTAGAGCGGGGTCCAGCTGACTTTTTGCGATAAGGGCCAGATGGTAAACATTTCAAGCTTTGAGGACCATGTGGTTTCTGTGACGCCACTTGCTTCATAGACACTACATAAATGAATAAGTGTGGCTATGCTCCAAAAAAACTGTATTTATGAACACCGAAACTTGAATTTCATATCATTTTCACTTCTCATGAAATAGCCTTCTTTTGGGTCCCTCCCCGCCCCCAAACTATTTAAAAATGTAAAAAACATTCTTAGCTCAAGAGCCGAACAAAAACAGGTGGTGGCTGGGCTCTGCCAGCAGGCAGTGGCTTGCCAATCCCTGGCTTAGGGGAAGACGAGAAAAAAAATTACTGGTAAACACAAGTTGGATACTGTTGCTCTACCTTAGCTGTTATTAAGTCTGAATTTTTTCTAAGTGATCACTCTGTATCTTATTACATCTGGGCTATTTTTACTTTCTTTTTTTTTTTAATTAAATAGATATGAAATTTATTCATTTCTTTTTTTGTTGTTAATCTTACCCATCAGACTAACTGCAGATATTTTTAAAAAGTGTTGTTACTACTTGTGGTTCACATGGTTTCAGCTCCCACAATCAGCTGATACTTAGGCTCTTGATGGCAAATATTTATTAATACTTGTCTCCTATCTGCTACTCTCTCTCGGCACACACCCTCCTGATCCAAGCAGGTGAGCTCCGCTGGGCACCTGCCTTCTGCCTTTTACGTTCCCTCTTCATTCTTCATACCCAGTCACTCCGAATGTTACTTGTCGAGAAGGGCCTAGATGCAGCGGGACTAGTCATGCTCCTTGAACTCTTCCCATTTGCATGTTTTGAGACAGATATACTCCCCTAGAGCCCAACACCAGACCAAAGAACTAAACCACAAAGCAGACACCCACATGCTTTACAGAATAACTCACTTATTCCCAGACTTTTCATAATCACACACACATATACGTGGTCCTGACTTCATGGCACGTCCCATTCTTCTCTTAGAAACACATGGAATTTTTAAATCAAAATTAATTAAAATTAATGTTCCGAGACGTTTGTTATTAAGGTTATCCTGTAAGATAGCTGGAGATAACCTTGGAGTTGCACAAACTCAGTTTGGAGTCACATTGCATGACATACACTTTAAAGTTCTGGAGTATGATTATGTTTTGTTTCATTTAATTCTCATACAGTGGATATATAGGAGAATAGGAATGAAAAGGAAATTACAGGGCAGCAACTGTGGGCAATGGTGGAAAGGAAAGATGCATGTGTTTGCTTTAATGCTCGTGTGACCACTTGTTTCTATTCTAGAAACAGAAATTGAGTGGCAGAAAGTTGCCTGTAAGTTTGACAAACTCCCTCTATTTCTGGAGGACAACGAAAACATCATTCTCTTCCAACTGAGGGACAGTGTTAATTACCTGGCTCCCTGATTACTCTTGACATGACACTCTTAGAATAGTAACACCTGCAGCACAGCTAGAGCCAGTGGCTGGGGGGCTGGGGGAAGCCCAGTCTGGTCGCCACCATTCTATTTACTACCTCCATGAGATCAATTTTTTTTAGCTCCCATATGTGAGTGAGAATATACAATATTTGTCTTTCTACAGGAACTACATTTTGTGTGTGATATTACGTACACAGAACAACCCTATGAGGGCCGTTATTCTAATTCTTATTAGCTCCATTTTGCAGATGAGTAAACCAAGGCTTAAAGAGATCAGGTAAATTGTTCAAGGTCCCAGAGCTAGCAAAGGGGCCGAGCCAACACTTCAGCTTTCCTTGGTTCTAGAGTGCATTCACTTAAACCCTGCACGAGCTAAGTATCAAAATGCCAAGAGATGGGGAGTTATTGCTTAATGGGTGCAGTTTCTCTTTGGAGTTATGAAAAGTTCTGGAAATAGTGATGATGGTTACACAACATTGGGAATGTACTTAATGCCATTGAATCGTACACTTAAAATGGTTAAAATAGTAAATTATATTTTATGTACATTTCACACACATGCACACACACACAAAAGGCCAGGAGAGGTTGGAAGCTCCCCTCAGTTCCATGAGGTTAAAGACAAATATAGAAGTCAGGGGACAAAATAGACATTTTTGATTGAGAAAACTAAAGCTAGAATGTACTTTTGTCCCTCTCTTGTAAAGAAGATAGTTTGTAAAATGAGGCACAATAATAATCCTCAGTTTATTCCTTGGAGAAAGCATCGTGCACCCTTGGAAGCCCACAGGCTCAAACATGCCCCTCTCACAAGCCATTCCTAGCACATTATAGAGAAAACAAGTCCCAAAGCTAGAGAACTGCCAAGGGAGAGAAACCTACCTTTTAAATTAAGAAAATTTTGATCAATACAGTTAGGGCCATGTTTGTTGGACACTATTTCTTTCCTGTGTAATTAAGACTTAGAACACGAAATGTTCTTGCTGAGTAATGGATGAAGTTAAATAAAGGTGTAAAAGAGCCAGCAAAATAGAACAGACGATACCTCTGTAAATCCCACAGGAGGGATTTATGATAAGCAGGTTATTTCCAGTCGTAAAACTATGCATAAAACAAAGGCATAGGATGAATGCTGGTCCACTCTGTTAAGGAGGCTGTGGAATAATTTAGGAGAAGCCAGAAAGTCTCATGCAGGGCGGGACAGAGGTTAGCTGGCGGAGAGTACCTGAGCACTCTGTTTCCTTTGCAGACTAGCAGAAGCATCTCAAACACGTGTGTGAGGGGGATGGACGGAGGCGGAAGGGCAGTGGTGTCTCAGGATGTCTTGCTTGTGCTTCCCTGTCCAGAGAGTGAAACTGTCTGAAGGTAAACAGTGAGTCCGGCAAGGCCAGACATGGTTAACAACCTTCCCAGGTCTCCATTCCACCGGGCATTTGGCGGGATCCCTCCGACACCAGGAATGGCCATTTTTCATTGGAGTAGTGGCTCCAAACCAATGCATTGGTCACTAGCAGTTGCCAGAAGCCTGGGAGCTGATAAGACATCTGACCAGCTGATAAAAGGATGGTTCACTGGATTTCTTCCAGACATGCGTCCATGTGGCATTGAACTTGGGTCCACTGCCTCCCTACTGGCTTCCTCCCTGGTGGTCCAGAGCACATGTGAGGGCAGAGAATTGGAGAAGACTGTGTCTCCAGAGAAAAGGAAGGGCCTAGAAGGGAACCGTTTACTCCTGGCAGTACTGCCCTTGTACCTGGGCAAGAGGTATCCTTCTCCTAGGCTTTAAAAGTGCCCCCCACCAGCTCTCCACCGGCAGCCACCCTCCCTCAGGGCCAAAGTGATGTGCCCACTGCATGCCCAAGCCTCAGCCCCCTCTTATAGACAACAGTCCCAGAATTTCCTTCCTGGACAGCTCTGCGCACACTTCCAAGGCCTGCAACGTGCTCTTCTCTGGTCTGGGCGAGCAAGCTCTTGGCAGACTCCCATGCAAAGCCCTGGGGAGTCCAAGAACGCTAAATTTGAAACTGACCTTCAGGGTATTATGAAGATACACGTACTGAGGTAGGAAGCCACAGCTTATTTCATTAAGCAGTTTGGTGGCTTGGTGTATACCTTTTGACGACGTCGACATATGGCAGGCAGGCCTCTGTTCATTCTTTTGCCCCAGGCCCTGCAGATGTGGAGTGGGCTCGTTCCTCAGTTACATTCTTCTCTTCCAGATGCCACTTCCGGGGAGAAGGATATTCAGTTTGCCTTTCTCCCTCTTATGCCTAAGAAGTATGCCTGCTCATCCTTGATTTGCAAAACCTGCTATTTATTCCAAGGCATGAGAATGTGAAAAGTAAACCATGAGTCCCAAAGTTAACTAAACTGGGCAAGAAAATCCACACTTTCTCCAAGGAGTAAACAGCTCAGTCAGATCCTGCATGAGTTCAAAGGTGCCTGTTTTCCCTTGGGGTGGTCCCTGTGGATCTAGGAACAGTGGAAGGAGGCCAGACTCCTACCTGCAGCTGGGTAGCAGCCCTGGCTTTTGTTTTCAGCGCTCAAGGAAGATACATGTGGAGAGCACCTGTTGGCTGCGAACTCTAAGCATTTTCCTTTTTTTCTCCCTAGAGAACCTGCCGACAGCCCTGGAGGAAACAGGAGGTAAATTGTTCAGAGTAACAAGCCCAGTGAAGCTGTCTAAATGGGCACCAGCCTGTGTTACTTATGGAAGACAGTGGGGATAAAATGTCTGGCAAACCCTGGAGACTTCGAGACAGATTTGACAGCAATCTGCCGCCCTGAATATGCAGAAAGGGCCCCAAGCGGGGCTCCATCTCTCTCATTCCTTGTAATCACAAAGTGTCTCAAAACACTTAAGGAAGCACCTAGGCGAGGTTATTGACATTCATGGTGGAGAGGGAGGAAGGGGAAGTGGGCGTTGAGTGTAGCCCAGCCGTCAGGCCGAGGTTGGCCGGCATCCTCAGGATGGCAGGAAAGCTTAAGTCTAAAGAAGGTGACCCCTGACTGCTCACAGCCCAGTGCTGCGGAAGAGGCCAGAACTCTGGGCATGGGGCACTTGTACAACCCCAAGTGGGTGCCACCTTAGATTTCATGCCCAAGGCATCTGGTCCACCTCACCCTAGTCCCAGCCCTGCTGCTGCCAGGGCCAGCAGGAGGTTCCAGTGGTGTGACTGCAAATCCACTGGCAAATGAGCCACACTTGGGTTGTTTTTTCCTGTCTTGAAAGAAGCAGTCCTCTGACAGCCAGTGGGCACAGGCCTGGGTCCCTTTCCCTGGGAGACCTGGGGAGGGGCATCCATCCAGCCACAGCCTTCCCCTGACTCAAAGCCACTTTCCTAAACTGACCTCATCGCTAGCCTCAGCTGCCCTCCAACACTCTGTCTGGTCTTCTCTCCTCAGATGATGTGATGCTGGACCCAGAAACTACCAGTGCTTACCTCCAAGAAGTGGAGACTGAGCTGAGTGTGATAAACACAGGTAAGAAGCAGTCTCAGCCTTCCAACCCACAGAGCTTCTCCTTCTGTGTGCTGGGGACTGTGGGGTTCTCATCAGGCAGACACTACTGGGACATGAAGGTGACTTTTGGTGGCTACTGGGGGCTTAACATGGTCAAAGAACCTGTGAATAGGAAGGAGTGGTTTAAACTAAATCCGGAAGAAGGCTTCTGGGCAATCGGGCTCTCACCTACCCCTGCACTGACATCTTAACAGATCAGGGAGATTCAAGTGTCTTTAGAAGGAGGCCAAGTATCAGTCTACAACATGGAGAACTTAACCCCCATCTTCAATTTCTCGGCAATGTTTACTGGGAAAAATCTTTCCTTTTTTCTGGCTGCCCTCCAAAGGGGCTAGTATTACCCTCTGCCCCTACTAGCATCTCTCCTACCAAGAAACTTGGAGTGTGCGGCATAAGCCCCAAAACTGGGCAGCTTAGTGGAGTTGGGGGAGAAGGGCGAAGAGAGCAGCCCAGACCCGTGGAGGGGCCTTTGTCAACAAGGAGCAGAGATGGTTTGTCTCTACTTACTACTTTCCTCAGAGCAGAACTATTGGCCCATAGTGATATCCAATCACAACTCTCACACTGCATTGGGACCCAAAAGGATATGCATGTCTGTTCTAAAATAAAAAGCATGTATGATTTCTAAACAAACAGCTACTTTAACTGGAAATTGGTAGACATCATTCTCTTCCTTTATTGCAATTATCAGCCTATCTTCTGGGAAGGACATTCGGATCTTGATGTTCTCTGCTTAATTACAATAGATAAGCACCGTAACATGATGTTTAAAGAACACAGACTCTGAAGCCCAACTGCCTGGGTTCAGCTCCTGGATCTGCCACTTACTAGCTGGAAGACCTTAGGTATGACACTCCACCTTTTTGTGCTCCAGCTCCTTCACCTGTGCCTTAGCTATATGGGACGAATGGTGGTCCTCACATCCAAGGGCTGGTAGAAGGCTTACCTGAGTTACTATTTGTACAATACTAAGCACATAGTAAACACTGTAGCTAGTTTTATAAAATAAATATATAATTATAAGTCTATTTATCTTATATGCCTCCCACAAGGAAGAAAAATCATTTCTTGGTAGTGTTATAAGGTCTCAGGCCCCACTGGGAATTTTTTGAGGGTCTCCCATAACAGAAGGTCAAAATCTTATAATGGAACAAAATCATAGAGCTGAGCCCACACCTAATCTAGACCCTTACCTTAGAAAAGTCTACACAAAATTCACCCTCAGGTAAGCCCAGTCCAATGTCAGTTACCCCCTGAAACTATTACAAACAGTAATTATTTTAACCAAAGGAATTTAAACTATTTATACATTGAGGTAGGCTTTACAGATATCCCCATGTTGAGTTAGAGATGGGTGCAATTTTTAAAAATAATTTATTGAGGTGAAATTTATACAATTATTTTTTAAGTCTTAAACCACTTAGTTGAGAAAATAGCTTTAAAGCTTCTCAAGCTTTCACCCACCTGCAGACAAAGTTACTCTCAAGATTACCCTGCATATGCCCTCCAGACATAATTTTACCATCTCACTTGGTATATGAGAATGATCTTCCTCATTCCATAAATATATTAACTCATACTGTATAAATAGCATGTTTATGATGTGGTTATTACCCTGTTATGAAACTGCAATAGGCAGATTTTTTACAAGACCCTTCCTTCCTTGTGTGTAGGAACCTCATTTGAATGAATCATTACAGAATGTTTCTAAAGTGAGTGGAGCCAAAGACCTAAGTGGGAAGGGCATAAAGATGTCTACCTGGGCCGGGCGTGGTGGTTCACGCCTTTAATCCTAGCACTCTGGGAGGCCAAGGTGGGAGGATTGCTTGAGGTCATGAGTCGAGACCAGCCTGAGCAAGAGCAAGATCCCTGTCTCTATTTAAAAAATAGAAAGAAATTAGAAATTAGCTGGGCAACTAAAAGAAGAAAACAAAATTATCTGGTCATGGTGGTGGGTGCCTGTAGTCCCAGCTACTTGGGAGGCTGAGGCAGGAGAATCGCTTGAACTCAGGAATTTGAGGTTGCTGTGAGCTAGGCTGACACCATGGCACTCTAGCCTGGGCAACAGGGCAAGACTCTGTCACAAAAAAAAAAAAAAAAAAAAAAAGATGTGCATCTGTATCGTCCAACAGCTCAGCAGTAGACTAGGTGTGCCTTTACACTAACTGTACTAGAAGAGAATGAGAGGCTTCCAGAGGTTCCAGAGGTTGAGTTTTAGTGGAGCTGGAGTTTGTACTTACATGGAACAAGATGCATTCATTGGACCAGCTTCCCTGGACTAGGAAACAATATGAGAGACTTCATGGCTAAGAGGCAGACACAGGAACTGGGAAGATAAGAAGCCAGACCAGATGCCTGCAAAGTTGCCAAAATCTAGCATGTTTCCATGGTTAAAATACTCAGGTAACCAGGAACAAAAAGAAACTTTCTCAAACTGATAAAGGACATCATACTTAATGGTGAAAACGTAAGTATTTTCTCTAAAATTGGGAACATGGCAAGAAGTCTGCTCTTACCCCTTCCATATAACACTTGAACTAGTGTTCCTTGCCAGTGCAATAAGGCAAGAGAAAGAGATAAAAGACATATACATTGGAAAAAAGAAATAAAAATGTTATCATCTATACAGAAAATTCCAAAGAATATACAAAACCATAAATATAACTAATATGTAAGTTTAGTAAAGTCACAGAATACAAGGCAACATACAAAAATTGTATTTCAAGATATTGGCAATAAACAATTAGAAATTTAAATTGAAAAAAATAACATTTACTTTATCATCAAAAAGCATGAAATTCTTGGGGATAAATCTAACGAAATATATGCGACATCTTACGCTGAAAAGTATAAAATATGGGTGAGAAAAATTAAAGAAAACCTAAATAAATGGAGAGATACACCATGTTTACGAGTCAGATGACTCAATGTTGTTAAAATGTCAGTTCTCCCTGACTTAACCTAAAGATTCAAAGCAATCCCAATCAAATTCCTAGCAGGCTTGGGTTTTTTTTTTCAGAAATTGACAACCCGATTCTAAAATTTGCATGGAAATACAAAGGACCTAGGATAGTCAAAGCTATTTTGAAAAAGAAGAACAAAGTTGGAGTACTTACATTACCACATTTCAAATCTCTTAAGAATTTGTAGTAACTAAGATAGTGTAGCTTTGACATACTGCAGACAGACCAATGGAACAGAATAGAGTGTTCAGAAATAGGCCCACACATATAAGTCAATTGATCATAGACAAACATACCAGGGTTAATAGTTCCATGAAGAAAGGGTAGTCTTCTCAACAAATCGTGATGCTAGAACAATTGGACATACATGTGCAGAACATGAACTTCGGTACTTTCCTTGCACCATATGAAAAAATCAATTCATAGGCAAATCTATGGAGACAGAAAGTAGATTAGTGATTGCCTAGACCCAAGAAGCAGGAGGAGAAATCTAAGTCACTACTAATAGATACAGGACTTCTTTGAGGATTGACAAAATATTTAAAATTAGATCATGGTGGTGATTGCACAACTCTGTAACTATACAAAAACCCATAGAATTGTACATTTGTCGGGGGTCCTCAACCTATGGTGAGTTGTATAATTATTTCATTATATATTACAATGTAATAATAGAAATAAAGCACACACTGCATGTCATGTGCTTGAATCATCCCGAAACCATTCCCCACTTCCCCAGCCTCCCAGTCCGTGGAAAAATTGTCTTCCATGAAAACAGTCCCTGGTGCCAAAAAGGTTGGGGACCGCTGCATGGATTCAATGTGTGATATGTGAATTGTATTTCAATAAAGCTGTTAAAAAATTAACGTGAATTATAGGCCTAAATGAAAGAGCTAAAACAGTAAAGCTCCAAAAGAAAACATAAAAAAAAATCTTTGTCATCTTGGGTTAGGCAAAGATTTCTTAAGTAGAACACAAAGAGGACAAACCACTTAAGTAAAAAATACACTTCATCAAAATTTAAAACTTTTTCTGTTCCAAAGGCATTACTCAGAAAATGAAAAGACAAGTCACAAATTGGAATAAAGTATTTGCAATAACACATCAGTGATAAAGAGCTTATATCCAGAGTATATTAAGAACTCACAATTCAATAATAGAAAGATAACCCAGTTTTTTAAAATGCACAAGAGTTAAAGAAATGTCACCAAAAATGATATACAGATAGCCAATAAGCATGTGAAAAATTGTTCCACACCACTAATCATTAGGGAAATGCAAATTCAAACCATAATGAGATAACACTACACTCTTTCTAGAATGATTCAAATTAAAAAAATGTCACCAATACTTAAAGCAGTGAAGATGTGGGGCAGCTGGAACACTCATGCGGGGAATGCAAATGGATACAGCCACTTTGGAAAAGTTCGGCAGTTTTTTACAAAGTTAAACATGCATTTAACGTATGACCCGACAATCTCATTCCCAGATATTTAACCAAGAGAAAATGTATCTATACAAAAACCTGTGCACAAATGTCTATAGCAACTTGTAACAGAGGAGAAACAAGCCACATTGGTGAATGGATAAACACTGGAACACCACTCAGAAACAAACTACTACAGCCACAGGATGCGTGACTCTATATAGCATTTTGCTTAGTGAAAGAAGCCAGACAGAAAAAGCTACGTGCTTACTGTGTGATTCCATTTACATGACATTATTTTTAAAAAGCTAAATAATAGCGACAAAAGTCAGACCAGTGGACACCTGGGGCTAGGAGTAGGGGTAGGAGACTGGCTGCAAAGAGGCAGAAGAGAACTATTGGCGGTGATGGAAACGTTCCGTATCTTGATTGTGGTGGTGGTTACGTGACTATACGCATCTGTCGAAACTCATCTAACCATAAACTTTTAATAGGGTAATTTTACTATATGTAAATGTTACTTTAATGAACCTGATTTTTTAAAAAATGATGTTGTAATAAATACCAAAAATATTGGGGGGAAAAAACCTAATGCAGTCTCTTTAGGAAAAATTTGAATAATATAAAAGTATACAAAATAAAAAATGAAAATCTTCTTCTGCCTTCTTTAATCCCAGTTCTATTAACAACTTGTAAAATATTCTTCCAGATGTTTTAATGATATTCATTTATATTTGTAAAAATATGTAAATATGATACTAAGGTATGGATTGCTTTGTAACCTGCTTCGTTCATGTCACTTTCATCACGGACATCTTTCCCTCTTTTATCAGTAAATAAAAATCTCTCTCATCTCCCATCTCAGCACATCCCGCTGTTGAAGATGGAGTGGGCTTTCCATTTCTGTTTGCCACGAGTCAACTGGCCAGAGAGGGTCGGCCTGACCCACAAGAACAGACTTATTCCGGCAGCTGTCAGCGTCCAAAGGACACTGTGTTCAAAGGACACTGGCTGACCAAACCAGCCAGGTCAGTTTCTTCTCCTTCTCCTATTTCCAAGCAAATTTCCTCTCATTCTCTTAAATTGCCACAGCATTTGGCCTGTAATTTCACTACAGGGCTGGGGGAAGAGAGGGTAGGGAGGATTGTGACTTAGAAGAAAATATTTCTATAAATACAGAGCAATTGTTCATACATTATAATTCCTGTTTATTTATTAATCAACATGCTTAGTATTTAAATAGCTCTACTGATCCTTGAGAGACTTGTCCAAGGTCACACAAGCCACTGGCCCCTTGGAAGGAAGAGGGCAAGACAGCTATGCTGTCCTTAGCCAAGCAGGCTGTGCCAGGCACAGCCATCGCTACCACACCCAGAGAGGAATGCCAGGAGCACGAGGTCAGCGTTGGCAGTTGGAAGTGACAGTTGGAATTTGGAAAGTTACATGACAGCTTTGGCAGCGTTTGTCCACTCACCCTAGAAAGACCACCCAAGTGCTCTAGACACCCAAATGTCTAGGTCACAGACTGCTGCCTTTCATTGCCCTGACCCCCTTGAACTCCCGTCTTGGTCGAGTGCATGGCAACTTCAGACTGTGATAACCCCAAAAGGGTCTCAATCCACATAAAGAAGTCACAAGCCGGGCTTCTCTAACTCACTGGTCTGCAAACTGGAGTTCTGGAACTTGACAGAACAGCAACTATGCTGGGCTTGATCAGAAGGAGTGGTTTGGGGTCATGTGACAAGGTCAGTTCTACTGGCCCTTCACATTGTAAAGTTCTCTTTCTATGTTTCTAATCCCAGGCAGTAGCGCTATGGTCTAGAGCACGCGCATTTCACATTTCAGTATCAGAGACTTGGACTCAGGTCCTTGTTCTGCCACCTGCTAGCTGAGTGATGGTGGGCAAGTTGCTAGGCCTTGCCCAACCTCAGTTTCTTCATCCTTGCTGGGCTGTTGGGAGGTTTCTGTGGCATGATGCAGGGCTTAGCACAGCCTCTGGGACCAGAAAATGCTGCATCCCATGGCTGCTATTATTACTATTATTAAGAATTTTTTCTTTCTGGGAAAACACACTGAATGTTTTTCTAATTGTTAGGATCCTTCATTCTAAAACTGACTAAGTAGAATAGAAGAAGATGTCACAATCCAAAGGAGAGAACTGGTGAAACAATTCTTTTTATATTTTCACTTTAAAAGGCCAGTATGGTACCCATAAGGCACAGTTCTCAGAGGTAATTGTTGAAAAAAGTAAAGGCCTATTGAAGAAAAATGAGAGAAGTTAATTGACTACAGAAAATCACAAAGCTAATTAATTTGCTAATCTGCTCTAAACCTTAAATTTCTTCTGTGTCCCAGTTAAGCATCCAGTCCAAGGCACCATGCTGCCTAACCTTGACTATGCTCTGAGAGATGTTGGTGTTAGAAGTCAGTCACTTAGCAGCTCTGGGTTGCATTAATTGAACACTTACTATTTATCTGACACTGTGGTCTGATCGCTAATCATCCAATCCTTAAAACATCCTGTGTATAAGTATCACTTATGGACTGAGACACTTAGGCACAGATAGGTTGATCACCTTGTCCAAGGTTGCACAGCCAGTAAGTGGTAGAGTCAGGATTCCAGAAGAGATAAAAATTTAGTGAGTCACAGGGGTGAGACTGTGTGATCTCCAGGATCCCTGTCAGCTCTAAGTCACGGCTCTACGGATCTTGGAGTTCCCAGGTGCTCTAAGGCACTCATCATTTGGAGCACAAGATTGTCTGCCTAAAACTCTGCCTCCATGTGCTTCTGTGTGGTGGTGGGGATGGGCCCATATCACTGCAAGAGCTGGAGAGGGAGAGCCAAGTCCTGCTCTTGGCACTAGACGGTCAACCTTCTCGAACTGGAAAAAGATGGTCATTCCACTTGACTTTTCCACATTCAGTTAGATCAACAAGAGGCTTTCTTCCTAGAATATTCTCCAAAGACATAGTGTGTGACTTATAGCATGGTTCTAAGGAAGCTTAGAGCCGAGAACTGAGCCTGGAAGGGAAGCCCTGTGCAGGAGAGGCAGCAGAGAGGCTCAAGGCTGGCTGGCAGAAAGGAGGTAAGTCTGAGAGTCTGAGATGCGTAAGTGACACCTAAGAGGAGATATCACATGTGATGGACAAATGGAGGGCTCCAAGGAAGTCTGAGTTAGCAGACTATCGACACAGAGATGACAATGGACATGAACACCTAAGAGAAAGAACTGAGCCAAGGACTTCCAGCAAGCAGTCAGGTAGAGGAAGAGTCAGCAAATCTGGCATAGCTGGGAGTAAAATCACTGAATGCAAAGCCTTGTGTACTTAAATAAAGCCCCCCCAAGATACAGAGGGGCCTATCCTTGGGGGGCTTACAGTCAACCTAGAGCCATGCAAACAGGAAGTCACAAAACAGAATAATAAGTCTGACGAGAAGGAAAGTACCAGGTGCTATAGGAACAGCAGATGGGCACCTAATCCATCCTTGGAGAATCCAGGTAGACTTCCTGTAAGAGGTGATGGGTAAGCCCCAAAGCATGACAAGAAATGGAGATGAGTGGGAGTAGTTTGGAGGAGATAACACTCAGGGAAGAAGGAGCAGCATGTGGAAATTCCTGGAGGCAAAAGAAAATATGGTCCTTTGGGGGAAAGGCAAGAAATTCTGCATGGCTGGAGGGTGGCAGATGAGAGAGCGGGAGTTGAGAGATGAGGCTGGCAAAGGAGCCGAGCATGAAGGGCCTTCTGTGCCAGTCTATGGAGTCTAGGCTCATCCTGACGTCACTGGGAGGGATGAAACGTTTAATGGAGTGAGGACGTGTCACTCCAGATAGATCACTCTGGCTGCAGGGTGGAGAACGGCAGGAGACCGGGGAGCCTGGAGCCAGAGAGACCCACTAGGACACCGCTGCCCAGGTGAGAGATAGCAGAGGCCTGAATGAGGCAGGACTTCAGTGGGCGCTAAGAGCACGAAAGGCCAGGAACATTCCAGACTTGCTGATTGACCAGATGAGGGATTGGTGAGTATGGGAGGGATGTTGGGGTTTAAGAGAGCCAATAAATAACATTCGGGTCTCCCACTTTGAATTTGGAACAATTCAGACAGAGACACAAGTCACACAGATAGAGACAAAAATAGTAGCTTCACTATTGATAAGGCTAAACTGGAAAACAATGTGCAACCCGTGTAGCCTACTTGATATGTATTTATTTACTTTACTTTGTTTTTGTTTTTGTTTTGATACAGTGTCTTATTCTGTTGCCCAGGCTGGCCTCAAAACTCCAGGGCTCAAGCGATCCTCCCGCCTCAGCCTGCCAAGTAGCTGGGACTACAGGCGGGTGCCACCGCGCCCAGCCTCCCTGATATTTCTTGAATTAATCTTACTCAGCCCGTTGTAGCAAAGCTGGGCCACCACAGGCCTCCTCCCCAGGAACAGACCCCTACATTACAGGAGAGGAGAAGTCCTGACAGCTCAGGGAGAAAGAGCTGAGCCACAAGTGACCAGTTTCCCCTTCAAACTCACCAAGCTGAAGAGTCAGTCACACAGCTCCAGTGGGAAATAAAGGCCAGAAGTATTCCTCCCATATTTTTCCTTCCCCTGTAGAGTGAATTGGAAGCTCTATGTCTTCCCTAAGAACGTGAGAAGAGGAGGAAAGTGTCCCTCACCAGGCTTAGAGATCTCTGTCATGGCCTCCCAGATCCAACTGTTTTGGGACTGCAATGGCCCTCTCCACACACACCCCTTCCCAGTTCTGGCTGCCACTCTGTCCCCTCTCCCCTGCACGCCTAGGAAGGGGAACAGAGTCCCAGTGGTAGTGTGCAATCCCTTGCAGTTTCTTTATACCCTGCCAACATAGTTGTGAAAAATGTCTTTATTAAGAATTCCTGGCCAGGCGCGGTGGCTCACGCCGGTAATCCTAGCACTCTAGGAGGCTGAAGCAGGAGGATCACTTAAGCTCAGGAGTTTGAGGTTGCAGTGAGCTATGATGAGGCCACTGCACTCTAGCTGGGGTGATAGAGCAAGACTCTGTCTCAAAAAAAAGAAAAAAGAAAAAGAAAAAAAAATAAGAAAAAAAAAAGACCTTCTAAATGATCCTAATTTGAGTGTGCCAGCTGGTTCCTGTGGGGATCCCAGTGGTTCTACTTCTTCCCCCAAATAAGGAGAAAGCAAGCACAACTGACACAGGAGGATAGGACTGTCTGCCTAAGGGTTATGGTTTGAGAGGTTTGCTGCTTAGAAAAGATAGGGGACTTATTGAGATAGTGGTTGTATTTTAATAGTTCTACTGTTTTGGTGAGAACAATGCCGCTCACTTAAGAAGAAAAGAAAAAGAAATATCATTGGAAATCCCACCTCCCAGAGACAAATACTTTTAACGTTTTTGATGAATAACCTTCTACACATTTCTCTGCACAGATATGCTTAATTTTATATGATTGGCTCATATTTCAAATGCTATAGCAAAACCTGCTTTTTCTCAGTCATCGGCAAGCCTTGAGTTTTGAGTTGCCGGTGAAATAATCCAAGTAGATACGTCCAGAAATAAATATCACATAACAATCTAGAGTTAAAGAGAGTCTTGGGGTCACCATCAGAGAGACCGTCATCAAAGCATCAAGAGGTAAAGTCTCCCAGCAGGGCAAGGGAGGAAGGAAAAGAGCTGAGTGCTAGCCACAGAGCCCCTGGAACTCAAGCTATGATGGGGCAAGGGGAACCAGAGATGGGAGGAGAAAAGCATAAGAGTTCTTGGCCTTCTAGAAAGAGGAGTGGCCAACAGTGTAGAAGACCACCATAGGAACTGATAAGGGCTTTGAATTTGGCAATAAAGGAGTAGCTGGTGGCTTAGAAAAGAGTGATTTTAGTCAAGTGGTAGTGTGGATCCTGGCCCACCACCCTCCTCTCCCCCTTCAGAGCTTCTCAAACTGTAATGTGCATATGAATTACTCAGACAGATGCTATAATTGGGTGGGGCCTGAGGTTCTGCATTTCTAACCAGCTTCCCGGTGATGTGTTTGACACTGGACCACACTTAATGTAGCAAGGGGCTGATGGGTCCAGTCCTGATAAGCTCCCATAGGACTTGAGCAAAGACACTCAAGTGTGTAGAGACGAAAATGAATTCTTAGGGTGCTAGATTGTTACATCAGAAAAGCACTAAGAATGAAAGCTAACGCGAACTTCTGTTCTCATCTACCTCATTCGTTCCTGCGTGCATGTTTTGCTCATGAAAATCCCTCCATTTGGGTCACTTAAGTTTTTTAAATCACAAACTTGTAAGAATTTTCTAGATATCTTTTTGTCATTATTTCTATTTTAATTGCATTAGGTCCAAGAACATGTTCTCTAAGATTACAGTTCTTTGAAACTTGTTGAGATTTGCCTTTATAGCTTAGAACATGGTCAATTTTCATAGATGTTCCATGAGTGCTTGAAAATCACATAATCTACAATTGTTGGGTGCAGTGTTTTGTCTATTAGGTCAAATTTATTAATGAGGTTGACATGTCTTCATATTGTATCAATTACTAAAAAGAGATATGTTAAAATCTCCAGTCTCCCTACCTGGAAAGTCTTTCCTTCTCACCTCAGCCTACTTGCTCAGGCCCCATCCAACAACTGGGGATTCATGGTGAGCAAAATCTGACCTGGTCTTTGTAGACCCAGCCCTTGCCCTGACGGAGCTGACAACCTAAGAAGACATCCCTGATCACCAACACCTCTCCACCCCCACCTCAGACCTAGTACTCTATCCCCCTCCTTTGAGTTCTTACAGTATTCACTACCTGTACAAATAATTCGACACTTATATAGTTTGTCTTCATTGCAATTATATGTGTTCATAATTTACTCCCTTGTCAGGTTTTAGATTCCATGTGAGCCAAAATTATCTTATTTTTGTTTTGTAATAGCTTTATTGAAATATAATTGTTTACATACCATAAAATTCAGTCTTATAAAGTTTACACTTCAGTGGGAGACTACCTTATTTTGGTATCCTCTATAGCAGTGGTTCTCAGTCTTGGGTGTGTGCACATTGTAATTACCTGAGAGCTTTAAAAAATACTGCTTCCTGGTTCCCCCCTTAGAGGTTCTGGCTTAATTGGTTTGGGATGTGGCCTAGGGATGGGAAATTTTTAAAGATCCCAGGGTGATTTTTTTTTTTTTTTTTTTGAGACAGAGTCTCACTCTGTTACCCAGACTAGAGTGCTGTGGCATCAGCCTAGCTCACAGCAACCTCAAACTCCTGGGCTCAAGCGATCCTTCTGCCTCAGCCTCCCGAGTAGCTGGGACTACAGGCATGTGCCACCATGCCCGGCTAATTTATTCTATATATTTTTAGTTGGCCAATTAATTTCTTTCTATATTTAGTATAGACGGGGTCTCACTCTTGCTCAGGCTGGTTTTGAACTCCTGATCTTGAGCAATCCTCCCGCCTTGGCTTCCCAGAGTGCTAGGATTACAGGCGTGAGCCACCGCGCCCAGCGGCCAGGGTGATTTTAACTTGTAGCCAGGGGTATCCTATAGTGCTCTGCACATAGCAGACACCCAACTACTGTTGGTTGTAATCATCAATGAGCCCTAACTTCTAGTATCCAGTTAGTTAACTCACTCAAGAGCTACCACCAGTGTCTCCCTTATAGCCCATCAGCTCTTATCACATAATGGTGAGCTTATTTATGTCTGTCTCCCCAACTTAGTGTGAAAGGAATCCAAGGACACAAAAGCATCCAGTAAAGATAAGTTCACTGGCAAACATGCGCAGACTTCAGTAGGACTGGATCTATGAATAAGAAATACAACACATATTTAAGAGAAAAGATGTAAAGGAAGGATTGCTACATTTACATTTGTCTCTTCAGCATGGATGATATGATCACACTGGGGTATATGGCACAAAGTGTGAGACCACATATCTCCAAATTTGGTGTTCAAAAGTCAGTGATAAATTGGTTTTCATTCTGGAATCAGCAACTCATGGGAAAAGCTCAAGATTTTCTTCATTTTGGAGACCAGATATGAAAGAGTGCTTTGGTGGTTTATCTCTCGGTGGAGCGTGTCTTTGTTATTGTTTTGTTCTTCCTTCCCGTGGGACTTGATGCCCACTCTCAAAATGCCGGCAGGACTATCTCACGTTTGCCTGAACAGCTGTGAGCTGCGTGGAGGCAGGGACCACTCCGGTCTCACACATCATGGCATCCTTGTGCTGGCACATGTTAGGTGTTCAATAAATACTCGTGGAATAATGTGATTACACCTCATTACACAGTATATGCTTTTAACTGGACAGAGAGCTGCACAAGTTTCCCCTTTCGATTCTTTTTGCAATCTTAATTACGGTTCTCTGCACTGGGACACTCCCTAAACTGCCTGGGCTACACTAACCTCGGAAGGGGCTTTACTGCCACATTCACGGTTGTTGAGGTTCGGTGACTGTACGAACCTCACGTGAGTACCTAGGATGGTCGCTCTCGAATAGAAGATTCTCGAGGCTGCGAGCGGTCCCACGGCGAGGTCGGTCATCCTGCCTGCCCTGTAACCCCACTTAACACCGGCCACTGACACCTCCCCACCAGATCCGAGGGGCCGCGTAGGCATCCCGAGCCGCGCCCCCGGGTCGCCGCACCAAAATTCCCTTCAAGGCGGGTTACGCCCCAAGGCGCAAAGCGGGGCCACTCAGACACCAAGAAGACGAAGTAAAGCCAGTCGCACCAAAGAGAGGCAGCGTTATTTAGGCAGCCGGCTACTCCCCCTGAGCCTCCGCCCAGTCCCCTGGGCCCGGCGCCCGCAGCTCAGACGGTGCCCGGCTCCGGGAGCCCCAGCTCCCTCCACGTGTCCTGTCTTCCCAGCAGCCTCCTCTGCTGCCTCAGGAGGAAAACCTCCTGACAACTCGCGGTCTGCGGACTACGACTCCCAGGAGGCACCGCGCCGCCACTCTCCCCGCCCCCTACCCGGGACACGCAGGCGCTCTGGGCTCCGTCAACAAGCCGGGCTGGCGTCGACTGGCTACAGAGCCTTATGGGATTTGTAGTTCTGCTGGCTCCAGCTGGGCCGTCAGTCAGAGGGACAAAAACTACAAGTCTCGGCTGCCCCAGCGTGACGAGCTCGGTCACGTGGCAAGGGGCCGACCGGGCTTGCGTGCCGCCGTTGATCCGGTGCTGCAGTGAGGAGGTGGTTCTTACCCGTGTTGTGTGTGTGTGTGTGTGAGTGAGAGAGCGAGTGAGTGAGTGAGTGAGTGAGTGTGTGTGTGGGGGGACTCGGCTTGTTGTTGTCGGTGACTTCCCCCTCCCCTCCACCCCTTCCCCTCCCCGCCGCCGCTGCAGTGGCCGCTCCCTGGGCCGTAGGAAATGAGCGATAACGATGACATCGAGGTGGAGAGCGACGTGAGTCCCGGGGTTTCTTGCTTCCCTTGCGGGTTGTCAGGCGGGGACAGTGGCGGGGCTCTCAGCGGGGCGACGGCGAGAGGGGGCCGGGCCGCCGCCGCCTCCTTCCCCTTCTCTCCGGGGCCGGGACCGCCTCCGCCGCGCTCCCGGTTCGCTCCCCTCCGGGATCCTGGCTGGAGCGGCCTCCTGGGACTGGAGGTGGGGAGGAGACACGCGGCCTTTGGGACCCCCCAGCTTCTCCCGTGGATGAGGGTGCTGCAGCCTTCCACTCGCACCCTACCCCGCTCAGGATCCGAGGCACAAGGATGAGGGGCGCCTGGGATCCCATTGTCCGGATCCTGGGGAAGGGGACGGTGCTCAGGACCTGCCCCTTTGGTCCGGGGCCCCCTCTTCCCGTGACCCGCGGATCCTGGGGGGTGAGGGAGGGCGGTGCGTGGATGCCCGAGCTGGGTCCGAGGGGAGGAGACAGTGCTAAGGACCCCTCTGGCCCGTGTCGGATCCCGGAAGGAGGGGCGGCGCTCGGTACCCCCCTACCCCGCTGCCGGATCCTGCTGAGGGTGGGAGGGTGTGGGCAAAGGGTGGAGACGGAGAAAGGGAGGGGGGTGCCGGCTGACTCCCCACCCGCCGCTTCCTCTGCCGCCGGCATTTTCTTATTATTGAATGCTAAGTGTAAAAATAACTTCTATATTTTCTATTTTTTTTTCTCTCTTATTCCAGGAAGAGCAACCGAGGTTTCAATCTGCGGTACGTCTCCTACTCTCCATTTCATTTTCATTTCCGTTCAGTTCTAGTCCTTTTGGGGGTCACACAGAAAAAGAGATTGTTCTGTTACCTTTAATATTGTAGTATACTCTCCCGTTAATCGCTAAGGTGAGGTGGGGCCGGTTCTGGGGCGGGGGAGTTTGCAAATCTCATAATTTTAGATTCTCAAGTGATAAATTGCAGTGCTGAGTTGTTCTGTAGTTTTCAGATGGTGGGATCCAGCTGCCGCTATGTAAGTGGGAAATGAGAAATACAGCATTCTGAAGTAAATGGTAGTATTATTTGAGGGCAAAGTGGTCAAAAGATTTACTTAGGAACAAGTAGGTTTTAAACCATATCTACCTAGTAGTGTGAAGCTGAAGCCACATGGAATAATCACCTTTAACCCAAAGTCATGTGACTGCTGCAGACCCATGGAATCTAGCATGGCATGGTATCTTAATGCAAAAGTTGGAAATGTAGGAGAGCCAAAGGTTGAATTATAAAAGTGTCCCATACAGGTTATTGTGATCTGACTCTTTATATTTGAGTTGAAAGACAGGTATAAAGAAAATTTTTTAAATTGTTGAAGGAAACTGGCATTGCAGAGACAGCTTTGCTGAAAGGTGATGGGTGAGACCATATAATGTTATCAATAATTGCTTAGGGTTTTGATATTAATGTTCTCAGTAGATGGTTCTGTGGCTTTAGATCTGCACTAATCTCATGTCTTTGGAGTCTGAGACAGTAATGTGGGTGTTTCATGATTAGATTAGAGAAAAAACAGAGTAGACACAGAATAAATCAGAATCAGAGAGGAAGAGAAATAAGTTTATCACAGTGTCTGATATTTGACAGTTGGGAACAGTAAGAAGTGTATAGAATGGAGGGCAAAAATTCAAATGCCGATGTGGGCCAAGCAGTGAGACAGTCAAGAATAAAATAGAGGCTGGGCACAGTGGCTCACGCCTGTAATCCTAGCACTTTGGGAGGCCAAGGCAGGAGGGTCAATTGAGGCCAGGAGTTCAAGACCAACCTAGGCAACATAGTGAGACCCTGTCTCTACAAAAAATAGAAAAATTAGCCTGGCGTGGTGGTGCATACCTGTAGTCCCAGCTACTGGGGAGGCTGAGGGGGCAGGACCACTTGAGCCCAGGAGTTTGAGGTTGCAGTGAGCTATGTTGACACCACTGTACTCTAGCCAGGGCAACAGAGTGAGACCCTGTGGGGAGAGGAGGGATAAAATGGAGAGAAGAGGTGAGAACTTGGGTACTGGAGAGCATGTGCCTCTTCTAAAAGGGCAGCTACTCCAGTGGGTTGTTATGTGGGAGTGAGGGCTCACTGTTGCCAGATCTTCCTAATTTTTAAGAAAGATTAGAAATCCAAATGTTGTGTTATTTTTCTGATTTTTAAAATGATACGTGGAACAGTTGTTTGGGGACTTGAGTATGCAAGATGCCACTTTGACCGTTGGTAGAAGAATTTAATAGCCACAGGATAAAGGCAAGCCCTCTCAGTTGTAAGTTATACCTGTTCTTCATTAGAGCAAGCAAAAACTGTGTAGGTTGTCCAAGCAAACTGGCATTAAGAAAAATTTTATTTATTGAGAGCTGCTATTTCCATAAAATCTGAGGATGCCGTTGTTCCAGTGCTCTTAATTGTTCCTGCATTATAGATGTTAGAAATAATTTGTTTTATTTCTCTTTGAAGTATTGTCACATACTTATACATATATTTGAAAGTTGAATTTCTTTTTTTCAGTTACAATTATCCTTCATGTTTGGGGCTCAGTCTGTTTAAAACATTTTATTTTCTTCCAAGTCGCCCATTGTAAAATCTTCCTCAGGCTTGGATCAGGGTTGGAGGGTAAGGACTGGTTAGGCTTCCTTTGCAGAATCATCCTTTGAATTGAAATTATCTTGGCCTTCCAGTGAGAAAAAGTTTTCTTCGTGAAATTTTGGCTCACAGTTCTTGAAAGCTTTCTGCTTTTCAAAATGTTCATCCACATGGGTGTTGACGTAAATTTGTTTATTAAATTATTAAAATGTTTCTCCTCTCAGAATGCTAATCTCATTGTTTTGTCTAGATGTTTCTGGTTTGCTGTTAAGGTGCCTAGGATTTTTGCCTTTGATTTTGGGGGTTTCACAAAGGAAGTAGATTTGACCCTTTGTTTTTAATTTGACCCATCTATTTGTTGAAACTTTTAAATATTATCTGGTATAAGATAATCACAACAGCATGGAAAGAAAAAGCAGATGTGTTACAGACAAATTTTATAGTATATCGAACTATTGTGAATGTGTAGGATAAAAAGGATTCCACTTTTTCCCTCCATGAATGCATCTGCTTACTTCCTGAGATTTGGTATAGATAAATATATTTTTAAAAAGTTTAGGAGGAAGCTATTCCTAAGTTTTGCCTTACAAAAAAGTTAAGAAAAAGATGTGGATTGTGAACAACCAAATATTTAGGACTAGAGAGGGACTTTAAAAAGTTATTTGGAAAGGTTCTGTGGGTCCTGATGTAAAAAGAGACATTCATTCTTGTTTTATAATGTCACTACAATAGCTAGGCCTTACTACATGAGAAATGTGGGCTGCTGAACAAGAACAGAGTTAGGAAGTGAGGCTAACTGTAACAGAAAGTGAAACTAATTTGACGAATATTTTTTCTGTTGCTTCAGTACAAACGGAAAACAGCTCCAGTGACCAGTAAGCTTTTTTAAAGGAAGTAACCCCAAACAGTATCTTATTACTAAATACAATACAAGGCAGAATCCCACAGATATTATCTTATTTTTATTATTTTTTGGAAGGAAATGGTTTCATTTTAAAGATTAATTTCTGGGACAGGTATATTTTATGCAAGGGACTCCTTTTGCTTTACTTTTGTTTGGGAAATTTCTTTGTGAAAGGGTGAAGGTGTACAAGAAGTGTAGGGTTAATGTGTTGGTCAGGAAACACAAGTCCTTTTCCAGTTACTGTCCTTCATAGCACCTGAACATGTTGTAGTTACCATATACCTGTTAGGGGGTTAAAAGAAGATGTTTGCAGTTCCACTTCTGATACAAAATGTTTTTAACTTTTCAGAGCTCTTTGCTTCTTTAGGAATTGCAATGTATTCAGAAGAGAATGAGCTTGGTCGCCTCTTGAGATTGGAATTTACTCAGGAAACTGTTTTACCTGGAATCGGTTGCATGTCACAAGTGCTGCACGATGCATGTACTTTCTGCTTAGAGTGTTGACAGAGATAACAGAAATGCCAGGTTAAGTTCCTAAATGTGCTTGTCTGTTAGTAAAAGATGTTCTTATGTTTAAAAGAGTCTTTTTTCAAGTAATGATGAAATAGTTCATCAAGGAATCCAACTGGTTTTTCATTTAAAATTTCCTGACAAAAGTGCCCTTCTTAAATGGCTGTAGTATGATACCATGTCTGGATAATAGTGTTCTCAAGTTCTTTTAGGCGCCAAATGATAGGAAAAGTTTTGAAAACAAATGTATACATTAGATAACGTTGGAAATGTATGCCAGGCAATTGGCTACAAACAGGAGAGATGTTGGGATATTGAAATTAGTATCTTTCTGTTAGGGACCTTACTGAGTTTATCTCATGCTAGCTGCCCATTCTTTCATGTTGTAATTTTCATGTTGATTAAAATGAATATTTTAAGTTACTTAGAAATTTAGATTTATTCTATCTGGTTCTTATCTGTCAGAATTAATAAATAGGTCTTTTCTGGTGAGAATTATGGGCCTGTGTATTCCTGTGTCCTTAGTGTTAATATGAATAGCTTGATAATATAAGTAACACTATTTTCCTCTAAACTGCAAGGTTTAAATTTCCTAAAGGCAGTAAATTTTGGGGGGGCAACTCTAATTCCCTGTATGCTAAGAGCTTTCTATACTGGGATTGAGAAGATTCCCCTTGTAGATAGGGTTAGATGTCAGTTGGAGTACAAGAAATGGCATTGTTCTGGAGAACCTTGTGCATCCTTGAATGATGAAGCATTTATTTCCCTATACTGTTTTCCTAAAACTTGGAGGAAATAAGGTTGCTGACTGATGTAATGCTTGAACGAAGACGTATTCTTTGTGCAATAAGTTGGAAGGAAATAATTTCAAGAGATTTCCCTCAAGTTTTGAACAGACCTCCTTAGCTTGAATGACCTCCTGCCAGTTTAGCAACTTCTTGGCTAACAAAATAATGTTTGCCTTCAACATTTAACAACATTTAAGATACATATGCTTGGTGAGTGTCAAAGATGGACAAATTGTAGGTGAAGATTTTTATTCTGGCTGCCAGTGTGGAAAGTTTGGTAGAAATAAAACTGAGAGACTGAATAAAAACCTTGGCAGAGATGTCAAAGCTGGAAGTGATTTGGTCAGGGAGTTGCTGTTCAGCATCTGTGGGCCACTGCACAGCCCCTTAGTATTTCTGTTAGACTGGGATGCCCTAGAGGAAGGGTTTTCTGGCAGAAACCCAGATGTACAAATCCGGTGTACTTGAAGAGTGGGCAGCGTCCAGCCACTGCTCCCATAGGATGTGTAGGGGAGATATTTGGGGGCCTGCTGTACAGGCCAGGAATATCTCTGTTGTCTCCTAGAACAGAGCCTAATTAATTCCACAAGGGTGCTTTCAGTACCATCCATTTTCATTATCAAACATCATTCTCAGTACGGAGAGAGAAAGCTGGCTCATCTGAGTTGACTTTTATTTGTTTAAGACACAATTGTGGCTTTTTTTTTTAAGCCAGTTTCAACTTTGTGAGAGGATCTTAGATGCCTTACACTGGGAGTCTTCACCCAGTTTTTTCTTTCTCATCTCTGAAATCTTGGCCCTTTCAAAAAGGATTGCCAGCAAGTGAAGACAGTTAACAAGGCAGTGGTGAGCCTGCCACCTGGCCCTCCATGAAGGGGACAAAGTTATTGGGCTGGATGAATCTGTGGTTTGGAAATGTTTCCCAAAGAGAATTCTTAGTCTTGTGTAAAGATTTTTGAGTTTTTCATGTGATCTTTCAAAGTACTCGTGATATAGATATTTAATTCAGAGTTGCCTGGAATTTGGCATATTAGTTCTGCATGTTTTTAACTTGCTCTTTTAAATGAGGCTTAGGGAAGAGAAAAATAACATCCTTGCCATTGTCTCTGAAAGCTTTAAAATTGACTCTGGTAGCAGCTCAGGGATGGACATGGCAGCGGGGATTGGTCTAAGATTCCACTCTTCTACTAGTTAAATTGGGCCTGGAACCACTACAGAAATTCCATCCACTACTTTGAGAACAACAGTCCCCAGCCCAGGCTTTCTACCAGGCAGTGGACTGCTGCCTTTTCCTTGTTGAGCCAACTTCTCAAACTTGGCTGGCTCCCCGGATGAGAAGCCAAGATTTCAGCTGATGGTCCAAAGCCAAGTTCACTTACAATCCTCTAACCAAAAGACTTGCCCATTTGAGTCCTTTCAGGGCTCAGTGAATGGGAAGGGGTAGTGCATTATGGGGATGATTCTGGTGTCAGATTATACTTAGCTCCACCCCTCTATGCAGGCCCACATGAAACCAAGTCCAACGTGATTCCAGCCATTTGAGATTTGTAAGACTCTCCCAGAAAGAAAACAGACAATTAGAATTTTATTTGTATCAACAGGAGGGATTATGGGTAACTCTGGTGTCACTGCTTCTGTGCACAGCTCTTAAGCTGGGAGGAGGGCCAGGAATCAGTGTGATTTAGTAGACAAGAGTATCTTGGGCTGCTGCTGGAGACCAAAGCTGGGTGATTAATTTGCATGTAAATAAACCATCTTAGGTCTTATGTAGCAAAGACAGGAGAGGAAGATACCTGCCAAATGCTGTCCCTCAGCCTTCTAAAGACCTTAGGTATAGTCCCAGCTCAACTTACCTTTGTACTGATGACAAGAGGAAACAGTAAGTTAGAAAAGGACTAGATACTTAAATATGTTTAGTTCTTTCAAGCTATTTCATCTGTCAGAAGGCATCTACAATTTTCTTGCTGTAATAGATGAGACAGAGTACCTACCTCTACCCTCAGTTTCCCCATAATATTCTGTATATCACTGTAGTTCAATAAACATTCATTTTACTGTAAATTCAGCCTGAAGATGAGGACAGCTTTAGAAGTGCTCCAAGCTTCTGCCCCAAAAAAGAATGATATGGTCTGGAGAACCATGGTTGTGATGGGAACCATGTGTCCAACTCCACAGAGTTGTAGGTGAGGTATTGTGCTGGAGAGACCAGGAAGTAGCTGAAATGACCACAGGAACTCTGAGCCTCTTCCTACATAATGACTCAGACTTTTAGGATTAGCTAATATGAGAATTTCACATCCTTTCGTTCCCACAACTCTTGTTTTTTATTTGTTTGTTTTGTTTTTGAGACAGGGTCTGGCTCTGTCACCCAGGCTGAAGTGCCGTAGCACAGTCATAGTTCACTGCAGCCTCAAACTCCTGGGCTCAAGTGATCCTCCTACCTCAACTTCTGAAGTAGCTGGGACTACAGGCTCACACTACCATACCTGGCTATTTTTTTTTTAAGAGATGGGGTCTCACTGTGTTGCCCAGGCTGGTCTCTACTCTTGGTCTCAGGGGCTCCTCCTGCCTAGGCCTCCCAAAGTGGTGTGATTACAGGCATGAGACACCACGACCAGCAGCTCTTGTCTTTATATTAGATTTTTGTACATCTTGTCCATCTTGTCTAGTACAGGGGTTCATTTGCAGCTGCATTATTCTTGTGCTAAGGCAAGTTATTTACTCTTGTTGCTTCATTTTTTAAATTCCTGGCACTGTGGGTAGATTTAAACTACCTGAACTTTCCATGTACAGACTAGCTCTTTAGGTTAGCTCAGTGCAACCTGTGTATTCAAGATAAATTCTCAAAGTATATTTTCCGGAGTGTAGGTGTGATGAAGTTCTTGCTTTGGGTTGTTTGTGTACCATTTGGAGAGAGGGTGTCCGTTTAATGGGGACCTGCTGAAGCACTCTTGTGATCTCCTATACTGTCTCTTATGTCTGAAGCCAGTGCATTTTGTCATTCCTGATTTGTTGTTGGCAGTCTTTGTCCACTTCCAGTTGATTGTTCTTTGTGATTCTAAGCAGGACAGGTTAAAGACTTTGATTTGGGATATTTAGATACTGCCAAATTAGCCTGACCTGCCACAGATGTCTGAGGGAATTTATTCTGAGTATGTGGATGTGGGGTCTGCCCTCTAAGAACTACCTTTCTGCCACAGTCTGTGTGAAGGGAAGCCCTTGGCAGGATAGCACCTTGGATCTACTTTAAAAAACAGGAACTCGGAATGAAGTTGGCATCTCTATCAGCTCTGTCATAATGATCTCAGATTCATGCATCTGGGTTTTCTAAAGGTTTTAGTTTCTATTGTATGATTTGATCATAAGGTCTTAAACTAGTGCCTTGTAGTGGGCTGGAGACCAGGCCAGAAATTCCAGAGACTCATGGTGATGGGTTTCACATGGAATGAAGCACTGCACCAATGACTTAACTCCTTTACTGGACATCCCAACGTGGGGAATCTCTTACAGTGTGGGCGATCACATCTTAAGAAGGGGCCCACTGCAGCTTTCTGTGTCACCTCCTAACCACAGACTGGTGGCTGTTCTGTCACATAATTGGGACCACTAATGTTGTAGGAGAGTCACACTTTGTCCCCATGAATAACTTTTGTTTTACTTATGCATGAGCTGGATGCATCGAGCTACTTTGGATGTTCCTGTTGCAAGCCTTGCTCACCCCTTTCTCCCCCTTCAGCAGAGCCTAATTCTGGAGACTCCTAACTGCCCACCTCGACAAATCCTTCCCAGTCCACTCGCCAGGGACAGCGCTGACAGCATATACTTCCAGGCTGTGTACCCCACCCACCAACTACCAAGCAAAAGGAGTGACATTCCTAATGTGCTCTTTCTCCCATTCTTCTAGGCTGACAAACGGGCTCATCATAATGCACTGGAACGAAAACGCAGGGACCACATTAAAGACAGCTTTCACAGTTTGCGGGACTCTGTCCCATCACTCCAAGGAGAGAAGGTGAGTTTATTGAGAAAGCCGAGTAGCTGGCCACTATCAGCTTGGAACTTGTGGGGCTTAGCAGAGCACTCACCTCTTTGGAAAGAAACGTAGTCAGGGATATTCAGGTAGCATGGTTCCCTTATTTTTTGATTCTTTGGAGGATCGTCACATATTATCTGCTCTAATTTATCCTTAGCAAAATATGTCAGATGTAATGGAGCTCTTTGTAAGAAATTAGCAGGTGTCATCTTTCAAAATTAGTATTATTTGTAATGAAGTCAAGAAATTAATATAATTGGTATAGAGAGTGGCCCATAGTTGGACAACACCAAAAATTACTGAGGTCAGTGATACCCTAGACCTCCACGAGAATTTCCTTTGGTTCAAAGTTAGTACTTACTGTAAATGAACGTCTCAGGAAATGTCTGTAAAACAGGCTGGGCACCACTGATTTTCCAGCTCTGATGACTGTTATTTCCAAGGTGCATAAAGAGCATTTTAAGCTTGGGACAAAAGATTTGAGTAAAGGGACATGTTCATACGAAATCAAAGAAAAAATTAACCAGTCTTCCTCTTCCTCTTCCTCTTCCTCTGCCCCCTAACCCCCAACTGGTGGCTTTCCAGAAGCTAGTGTTTTCCCTGGAGGGGTAGGCACCAGCTGTTTCTGCATTTGAAAAACAAAGTTAAAAGCCTGTAGGTTAGTGTCATTCCTTGGAATTTGGAGAAAACATCTGCACAGCTAGTTCCATTCTTGACACAGAGTGTAGTTATCTGTTCTCTGTAGCAATTCAGTGGTATAACTGACAAATTGGGAATAGGATTTGTGTTTTTATTTTAGTGATCCAGTGTTTAAACAAAAGCAGCTATTCAGTCTTTGTCCTTAGGTGTGCTCTGAATGGCTCTATTAGGTCTGTAGTAGGGGTGTCCTGGGTTTGTTTGGTTTATCCAAGATCAAATTTGGAACCATTATGATTTCATTTTGTTTATACTGTCACTCTGGTAAGTCATACACTTTATACTTTATCTAAGGTGTGGCTTTCCGTGTGGCAGAAACATGAGGAAGGTCTGGCTTTTATGAAAAACACAACAAGAGGCCATGTGAATACTTGTTATTGCAAAACCAGAATTTGCCATGGGTTTAGCCTGCTTAATGTGGACTTGGCTTAATGACCTTGAACCAAAGTACTTAACCTGGAATAACAACCTTCCTGGGTACAACACTGCCTTAAGTACCACAGAAATCTTTATGGCTATGGAGAGAGACTTGCCTTTTTAGTCAAAGTACACACGTGCAAAAGATTATCTCTTGTGCGTGTCTGACCTGTTGACAGTTGGTGCTTATTACTTTACCATGGTATCGATTAAAATTGCTTTGGTGAACTTATATGGATAAGAGTAGCCTTCTCCTAAGTCTCACATCTAACCAGGAGTGGCACTAGGCAGTATTTCTCAAGGGGTAGGTTGTGGACGACCCACACCAGAATCACTACCGAATCAGTCTTTCTGGAGGCAGCCTGGGAATCTATATTTATAACAATCAGTCAGATAATTTTTAGGCATTCTTAAGTTTGAGAATACTGGGAAAATGTGGGTCATAGGATCATGACTATACCTTTTTCCCTGCCCGGCCTATTTTTACATTGCCATCACGTTCTTCCTTAAGTCTTAATCACATTATCCTAAATCCTGTTGTCTCTTTTCTTTCTTCAAAGAAGTTGAAGGTTTGAAGTGGTAGTCTTAGAGATGAAATAGTTTGTGATTTGTTCACTCACTTGTACCATTCAACAAATATTTACTGAAGGTCTACTACATGCCAGCCACTGTCTAGATACTGGTGATACAGTAGTGAACAAAGCAGACAGTAACAGAAGCTCTTACTCTGATGAGGAAATGATAGAAAATGAAGTAATAATTAAAGATATATATGATATGTCAGATAAGTGCTATGGAGTAAAATTACACAGGGAAGGAAGAGCTGCAATTTTAATTAGGACAAATAAGAAAGGTGTCACTGACAAGGTGACATTTTAGCATTTTAGCAAAGTTTTGAAGAAAGTGAAGAAAGGAACCATGCATCTGTCTGGTAATGAGCATTCTAGGCAGAGGGAAGGCAACACTAATAGCACCGAGGCAGAAACCTAGGAGCATTCCTGGGCCAGTCAGGAGAAACGAAGTGGCCAGAGTGGCTCAGTGGAATGAGTGAAGGCATGGTGTGAGGAGATGTGGCAGAGAAGCAGCGGGACTAGGGGAGAGGAGTGGTCCAAGAGAGCCAATCAAATAGGCCCCAGTTTGAGAATTTACTAGGTACCATTCTGATTTCAGAATCCTCCTGTTCTGTGTTATAACCCAAATATGTCACACTGGGAGTGAATGAAGGAAATGACTGTTAGGTCTGGTTGAACCCAACCACTTCCCATCTAAAGAGGGTGATTTTTATTATTCTTTTTGTCCACCAATACTGCTTCACAGGTGCAGAGAGTCCAACAAAATACTTGGATCTCTTAGACTTCTGAGTTCTCACTAAATGTTGTAGTTTTTAAACATGTGGTATATGGCCAGGCTTGGTGGTTCACGCCCGTAATCCTAGCACTTTGAATGGCCGAGGTTTGAAGGTTGCTTGAAGCCAGGCGTTCAAGACCAGCCCGGGCAACATAGCGAGATCCTGTGTCTACAAAAAATAGAAAAATTAGCTGGGTGTGGTGGTGCATGCTTGTAGTTCCAGCTACTCAGGAGGCTGGGACAGGAGGCACTTGAGACCAAGAGTTTGAGGTTTTAGTGAGCTATGATCACGCCACTATACTGTAGCCCCAGCAACACAGCAAGACACCATCTCAAAAAAAAAAAAAAAACGAAAGTGGTATTTGAACCAGAGGAAATTGGCTCATTCTTGATTTGGATTGCAGTAATTAAGGTTGTGACATTATGTAAATAATCATAAAATGATTATTTTACCATGTAAGTTTTGGAGATCTTAGATTCTTGAAGTTTCCCTTCAAGAATGATGTGAATCATTCCTTTAATGTGAATTTGTATTCCAGTCTCCTTTGATTTGAGCATCTTTATGTTACAGGTGACTTCTCACTTAGCATTTGGATTGTCTGTCAAACGTTGCCTTGTGTTTTTTAAAGAGACAATATTGAGTGAATTGGATCCTACTTAAGAATAGGGGATATTTGAATGGGAAAATAGCTTTAAATGTGAGACCCAGACTCCATTTATCCTTTGTTTCCTATATTTCTGCTATAAAATAAACGTTATAAAAAATGGTTACATTTTGCCTAAGTAAAAAAAATCGGTAATAACTAACATCTGTATTGCAGTGTAGAGTTAAATTCCCACAGCAGTTCTGTGAGGGACCATGGTATTATTGGACAATTACTCCTGCTATTGCTGTTGCCAGCATTACTATCAGATCCAGGGAAACAGGCTCCAGATCATGATTCCACTCTGTATCAGGACAGGACCTAGAACTTGGAACTGACAATTGTCAAGTTCCATCTTTCTCCCACACCATAGGGGTGAACAATTGAAGGATATTTTAAAGAAATCTTGCCTGAATACTTACATTTTGTCATCACCTTGGGAGCTTCTCCTGGATAGAGCTATTAATCTTGGCAGTATGTCGTACCAGGGCTACTCTTTCTGAGGTGGCAAATGGAAGTACCACTGAAGTGCAGGATCATTGAAGTCTGTGAATTCTGGGTTCACATAGAGACTTTTTTCTTCCTTGTAGTTTCTCAACTGAACATGGAGCTCACTGGGAAGGATAGGATGGAATTAAAACCATCAGCCAGTTAACTGGAGTAATGGAGTGAGAGCAAAATCAACTGTGGGTCCATTTTTTTATAGGGTGATGTTAATTTTTCTCGAACAGAAATTATTTTTTGTTTTAAGTGTCCTTGGTTGGGTATTAGGGAGTGTTACTCAGTGTGGTTTACTGGCACTGAGCTCACTGTGTTTATGTTGGAGGCAAGACCTGGTGGCCAGCCCATCAGTTTGCCTTTACATGGGGGTATAATTGTCCTCTAGCCTGTAAGTTAGTCCTACTACCTGAGGCAGAATGATTATATCCAGTCACACTGCCTCCTTATCATGGTTGACTTTAGCAATAGAGGTTATTTTCACCACTGCCATTTGTAGCTCTACAGTGGTATGTGGTAATTTCTCATTTTTTAAATCTTTCCCTAAATGCCTGTTTCTCACACTTAACTGTTCTCTCAGGCAGTTGTGCTCTGGATTTCTCTCGTCTGGTTAGAGCTGCGTTGAGGAAAGACTATAACTTCAAGTGAAAAGAAAGAAAAACCAGAATTTCTTACAGTCAGCATTAAATTCAGAATTTCTTTACTTTGATGTGAGAATACTGCCTCTGTCAGTTTCTCTCGCAGACTGTGGAACATAGGAGGTTCTCAATACATAGTTTTGGAGGGAGAGAATCAGAGGAAACAGAATAAAACAGCCACAGTTAACACTGTGTGCTCACCCATGTCACTGAGACCCTTGTGAGCACCGTAGAGATTTAAAAGGCATAATAGGTGGTGTCTACTCTTCAGGGTCTTGCCCTCGTTGGGAAAGAAGATTACACCTGACAGTTAACAATAAGATAACATGCTAAGCATCAACTAAGAGGTTTAAAACACTGAACTAATCTCAGTTTCATTTCCATTAAAGTCTGGTTTTCTTAACAGGTAGATGTTGAAACCAGACAGTTCACTTATGGCAGGGAACATGATGATTCTGAAGGCCAAATGCTCTCAGACCATTTACACATGTGTATACACACACACTCTTTCTCTCTCATACATATAAATATATACGCACACACACTTGGCTATTATACTTTATGTAGTTTTACATAATATTTGTGTTGTTATTTGATGACTGTCTGCCAGCACTATACCATAACAAGTACCACGAAGGCAGAGAAAATGTCTCCTTTTGGTCATATTTCTTCCCTCAGTACCTGAGGGAGCACAGTGAGTATTTATTAACTGAGAGGAGGAAGCCCCTATCTACCCTGCCCACATTATTCTGGGAGATGGTTCATTCCTGTGGATGGTTTTTAAGGCAGACAGGTCATTCAGGAACATTATGTCTACATCATATCTGGAGCTGCTGGAGGGATTGTCTTTTAAATGAAATGTAAACCACAGCCCTATCCATTTCACCTCATTACTCATTAAGGTTATTAGCTGGCCAGACTCCAACTTGGGCAATTATCTTCTTAAATTTTCTACATCTTAAATTGTTGCCCATAGTTGCCCAAGTCTCCCTTAAGCTCCAGGCACAGCAACTGTAAGTGTATTTATTTAATTCCTTGTAAGCTGTTTGTACACTGCCTAAAAACTCCAAGGGCTTTTCATTGCCCATTTGGGAAGGACATGGCATTCCATGTTTTCTAGATAAGATGCCCAACTTGCCCACCTGTTCCTCCCCTACGTTAACACTCCAGTTAACGTGAGGGGTGTACACCTTCCTCTTTTGCCCAGGAATGTCATTCTCAGCTTGTCTGTGTTCTTTCCTTTCCTCAAGGCCCAACTCCAGCCTCACAGCCCAGGTGACGTTCTGAGTTTCATGTTGAAGAGACCGGCTAACGGGCTCCCGAGGGGTCTGTGCTCTGTGTCCTGCCTGAGTACCCCGCTTCTGTTCCCCGCCTCCCCACCATGAGGCTGCATCAAATACTGCCTGCCTTTAGAACCCTGTGATATCTCTTCACCCTTGAACCCCAGTGGTCCTCCATGGGGTCTCTCCTGTGTCTTCCTTATTTCTGTGGTTATCTTCTCACCTAGCTAAAGGGTGTACTCCCTGAGGGCAGGAACCTTGTTAATCGTTCTAGGATTCTTTGCACTGCAGAATGGAGGAGATCTCACTCCCATGAAGAGTCCTAGAAAGCTAGGAGACTGTCACCTAACACTTTTTGTGTTTTGAGATTTAGAAGGTTGGGGATTGATTACTAAGCCTTCCTTTTAGTATTTCTTTTTCTTTTTATCTTCCAGCAAAATTGTAAAAACTTTAGAAAAATGGGAAGAAGAAAAAAACATGAGTCTTCCCCTTCCTCTAACACAACTAAAACCTTCCCTTTATTCTAAAATTCTATGACAAGTGCTATCCAATAGAAATTTAATGTGAGTCATAAATACACTTTAAAATTATTATTATTATTATTATTTTTTTGAGACAGAGTCTCACTGTGTTGCCTGGGCTAGAGTGCTGTGGCATCAGCCTAGCTCACAGCAACCTCAAACTCCTGGGTTCAAGCAATCCTCCTGCCTCAGCCTCCCATGTAGCTGGACTACAGGCATGTGCCAGCATGCCCGGCTAATTTTTTCTACATGTTTTCAGTTGGCCAATTAATTTCTTTCTATTTTTAGTAGAGACGGGGTCTCGCTCTTGCTCAGGCTGGTTTCGAACTCCTGATCTTGAACGATCCACCTACCTTGGCTTCCCAGAGTGCTAGGATTACAGGCGTGAGCCAGCGCGCCCGGCCTACACTTTAAATTTTTAAAAACACTTTAAATATAATTTAAACACAATTTTCTAGTTAGACACAGACGCAGTAAAAAAACGTGAACAATGGTGAAATTAATTTTAATATATTTTATTTAACCTAATATTCAAAAATAAGTATGACTTCAGCATGTAATATATTAAAAATTATTGAGATATTTTGCATTATTTTTCTCGCACTGTCTTAAAAATCAGATGTGTGTTTTACACTACAGCACATCTCAGAATAGCCAGGTTTCAAGTGTTTATTAGCCACATATGACTATTAAATTGGATAGTGCAATCTCCCTACCCCACCCCCATTTTAATATGACTGAAATTGAGCTCCATCTTCAAGTAGATGTCCAGAGGAACTTGCCTCCCTTTTTTTCACCCCAAAAAGCTGCCATTAATATTAAATCCATGGATTTATTGATGGAGTCTGAGAAGCAAGGAAATATGGTATGATTTGGTGTATTCCTTTCTGCTTTCTATGGGTAAAATGCTATATAGCTTGCTGCTTTTGCATAATATGCTTTTTTCCCAGGTGATACAATGTTCATATTTAGTCATTAGGCTAGGTTTCTGTCCGTTTGGGTTGTGACCAGTTTTTAAATTTTATAAATAATGTAGTGATGAACATCTTGGGTGTTTGTGGCCATTTCCATAGAATAGATTATAAGAAGTTGAATTTCTGGGTGGAGGAGTATGACTGTCTGGTTTTTCGCTGTGTGTTGTCAAAATGCATTCCAGGAGTATTGTTTTATGTCCTCTTTCTCTCATTTTTTACTTTTTTCCAAGCAAATTCTAAAGATCTGTCATTTGTAGTGTTTGAGAATACCAATTTCATCATCACTGGAATTGTTTTTTGAAACAGATGACTAATTTAGTAGACAAAAGTTCGTAATTACTTTTGCATTTTGTTTATTACGTGTGAGAATAAATGCTTTTCCACATGTTTATTTACTTGCTCTGTTTCCTCTTGGGGGAACTGTGTGCTCCTGTCCTTCATGGTCAAAGTTTGTTGGGGAAGTGCCACACCTTCCTTTCAAGCTACAAAGGGCATGAGGAAAAAGAATGTAAGGTTTGAAAAATGGTTTGTGTTGACCCTGAAGCAAATGTCTGACTCCTGACTTTAATTAAGCCCCTTGCATGGCATGATAGCTCTGCCTTTTCCTGGTAATCAACAAAATGGTCCTGTGGCGAGTGGAGGGCCTAGAAGCAGGAAGTCTTCAAGGGGCCCCAGGGCTGTGCTGACTGTGACCACACAATCTTCTAGCCCCCTTGTTGGCATTGATGGGGTTCTATTTTTGGATGAACTAGTTCAATGTAGACCCAAATTTATTGTGTAGATTCTTAATTTTGTTTTCAGAAAACAGCTTATTCAAGTAGAAATGTGTATTGGCTTTGCCCTAGCCCTCCGTTTACTTTCATATGTATAAAAGCTTGTGCAGGTTTCAGAAAATAAATGGTTTTATTTTCTTTAAAATAACTAGTGCAAAATAAAGCAGATGTCAGTTGGTGAATCAGGCAGTAGCTCTTTTTTTCCTCCAGAATATGGTATTTTGGTTCTTGGGGAAACATTGCAGCTGTAACATCAGCTTAGTAGGATCTGTTTTTGACAGTGAAGAGGAAAAGTCATGAATACAGCTAAGATCATTGTTAGTTCAAGTCAGCATTAGAACCCTAGGGAAGGACAATGGTGTTCCTACTGTTGGCAATCTAGTATTACTGTTCTCTCCCTCATCTATCCCCGCCCACTTTCTAAAACAACTTGATTCTTTTTTTTTTTTTTTTTTTTTTGAGACTGAATCTCATTATGTTGCCCGGGCTGGTCTTGAACTCCTGGGCTCAAGAGATCTTCCCACCTCAGCCTGCCTGGTAGCTGGGATTACAGGTGGATGTTACCATGCCTGGTGATACAACTTGGATACAAATCCAAGTTACTGTAATAAGATTTACAACTCTGGGCGGGGCACGGTGGCTCACACCTATAATCCTAGCACTCTGGGAGGCTGAGGCGGGTGGATCACTCAAGGTCAGAAGTTTGAAACCAGCCTGAGCAAGAGTGAGACCCTGTCTCTACTAAAAATAGAAAGAAATTAATTGGCCAACTAAAAATATATAGAAAAAATTAGCCGGGCATGGTGGCGCATGGCTGTAGTCCCAGCTACCAGGGAGGCTGAGGCAGGAGGATTGCTTGAGCCCAGGAGTTTGAGGTTGCTGTGAGCTAGGCTGATGCCACGGCACTCTAGCCCGGGCAAGAGAGTGAGACTCTGTCACAAAAAAAAAAAATAATAATAATAAGATTTACAACTCCCGAAGTGTTTGGAACTCTTGCCTTAACATATGAAATTTTTTTTTTTTTTTAACATATGAAAATTTTTGAGAGCCACTGTCTTAAACAAAATTTGTCAACCTTGGACTTCATACTAAGCATCATTGTCAACTACTTCAGGAGTCATTTGAGACCTTAAAAGGTTCTAATGAGAATCAAACTCTTTTGGGTTTGAGGTCTTTTGTGAGATAGGTAGTCCATTCTTGCTGTGACATGTAGGGTGGGTGGACTGTGTTGCAAGGCGGAGGTCTGTGAAAGTGGGTGCCTCTGGAGGATGGGTTGACCTTCCCCTGTCTCCTTGCTGCCACAGGAAGGGATGCAGACAGGCCGCAGCAGGAACCTGCCGGACCCTCTGCCACACCTTGGGTCTTCTCCATTGTCCATTTTGCTTTTACCCTTCTTCTGGACTGCCAAGAAGTAATGAAGCCAGCAGCACTGTGGGAAGCTGACATAGCCTCAGGGCCAAGTTCAGTCAGTGCTCTCAAGCTAGCGTGCATCTTCAACCTTTTCCTTTCAATTTATTTCTATTAGAAGCCTGTGTGGTTCTCACCTGTCTTTAAAAGACAAAGAAAAGCAATCTTCAACTCACTCTTGCAGCTGTTGGATATGGGGAGACAGTTTACCCCATTGGTAAACTCGTTCCTCCAAGGAAACCACCTTCACTAGGGTCTTCCATTGACACCCTTGTAGGCAAACCAGGAGATTCTTTCATAGTCCTTTTCCTTCTCAAACTTTCCCCTCCATGACAACACTATCCCTGCAATTCTGTTGATCTTTTTAATTAGTTCTATAGCCTGTGTTGTTCCCAAACTGCAGGTGTCCTGGAGTCCTGGGTTCAAATCATGACTCTACTTCCTACTAGTTACATACCACTGGGTAAGTTACAGCTCCGTGCTTTAGTTTCCTCATTTATAAAATAAGGAAAAAAATATATCAGAAGGTTGTGTGAGGATGCCTGGCACTTACTAAGTACTCAGTAAGTGTTAGCTGCTGTCATTATCATTGTCATTGGCATCATTTGTATTGCTTTGGAATAAGATCTGGCAAGGCTGTCCAGCATCCTTTCTTGTGGCTCCCAGAGGTGAACAAGAGGTCTGAGGAGTCACTTCGCATTTACTCACACAAGTGTACTCATGTAGGAGGCCCAGCTACCTTTTCAGTCCCATCAGCTATGGTTAGTCCTGTCTCAGGGTTGTATCCAAACCATTCAAGAGACCATTTTTGCTCAGAAAGGCAGAATCAGAATTAGCACTTTCTAATTGTAAACACTAGCAGGAAAAAAAATTATTCAGGTCCTTGCTGAGTACCCAGAGGCAACACTTGATCTGTGGACATGTTGAATCACCAAGTTCTGTCTGGTCAGTCACACTCACATGGATATTGTCAGTTGACTCAACTGACTGAGAGCATTTTCAGGGATCAGAAACTGAAAGCCTGGGGCTGTTCATAGTCCATGCCATAAATCCCAGGATTTCTTGCTGGCTTCATGTTTACTGGTCACATATTATGAACTCATAAAGGTAAGGAAGGGCCTACTCTACCCACACCTTACTGCTGTGGTTGATCACATGATCTTGTGTGGTTTAGAAAGATGGGAGGAGGGGATGTTAGATGAGTCTAGCATTTTTAGCTTCAACCTTTTGCTTTTTCTTCCCTGGACTATGTACACTTGGAAATTTGGGGGAATTCTGTATTTTGTACTTTCAGTTTTTTCTTCCTGGATTTTAATTCTTATTGAGTACCCTGGGAAGGGCAAAATGAAGTTAACATTGAAGTATTCTTTTGGACTAGTGATGTGTCAGAGATACCCCAAGTGACCTGGGGCACTTCTGCTTTTTCAGCAGAGGTTGGAGGAAGGTCTGTGTTTAGCATTCTGGAGGCCTCATACTGGGTTTCAACTAACCCAGCCTTCTTTGGGAATCTCTTGTTCCCAAGGTACTCTGTATTCTGAACATCCATGAATTTTATCTTCATCCAAAAATTACCCTCAAGTGGAAACTACTATCATTTGCAGGATCTTTTTCCATCTTCTGGCTTTTTTGCTGTGCTTACTGCTCACTTTTTACTTCTTGGTCCTAATTTCATGGTTTCATGTATAAATATTTGAAGGAAAAACTGGTAACTCAAAGGCCGCTTACTCAGTCTGATCATTCATTAAAAGTTATCACTGAATATTTGCAAATCCTCTCTAGTTTCAGAGATTTTGCTTTTTTCCCCTTGTCCCAGATGCATACAGGTTGTTAAATAAGAGCTAATGTTGCCTTCTGGGAACTGTTGCTTGAAAAAATAGTTTTAAAATAGGCAAATTTAAAGAGAGCCTGGGTGTAAATGCACACAGCAGTTACACCAGTGATGGAAAGGGTAGAATTTGGAGGGCTAGGTGGGCTCTTAGAGAACTCTTGTCAGATAAGGAGTGGGCATGGAGAGGAATGTTGTATCTGCAGTCGCAGCACCTGTTAATGACAAGAGCCGAGAGCATACCTCTGTCTCCTGAATTCCCAGTTCTTCCTTGCCACTCTACTTCCTTTCATATACTACTAATCATTTTTAATTCCATCTCTAGAATCTGGAGGGAAGCGAGGTATTTTAATTAGATGCCTTCTCATTATGTGCCCTTTTTTCCTGTTTTATCACCTAATAATTAGACCTTAATAAGGCCCCTTTGCAGAAATGGGAAACAGCATCTGAAGTATCCATTGCTAGATACTCTTAATTCCCCCTGCATAAACTGACTTAACTAAAGAAATACATCTGGCTTTTCTCCACCCCATGCCCTTGCCTGTGCTATTCTCCCTACTCAGAGTGACCTTTTCCTATAAACTCTGCCTCGGTCCAGTGCAGGGTTCAGTATTTCAGATAGGAGTGTGTGTGTACATGTGCGGTGCCAAGGCCAGTACGTGGCACATGGTGGGTAATCGCCCTAGCCAGAAGCCATCTCTCCCAGCCTTTCTAATCTGTACTAGTCAGATTACACTTGTCAGTACTGCCCTGTGATTTGTCTGTATATAGATATATTTATCTTCTCAGCTAGATAGTAAACAAGCTTCTGGGCAAAGAAGCCATGACTAATACATTTTGTTTCCCCAGTGTCTGCCCAGTACGTTGCATGTGATTTGTACCAGATAAAAATGGTTGATTGTATATGAAGGATTTCCTCTTGAGGGAATTGCCTTAAGGAGCTATAAGAGGAAAGCCTGGAAATTCTAGTACTTGGAAGAACTGGTGAATAAACTCAGGCCTTATAAAGCTCTCTGATACTCAGCCAACCTGAGGTCTGTAAATTGAGATTGTTAGGATTTAATATGACTAGACTTGGTTTGCTAGCCTGAGTGTGGATGTTCTCTTTGCCTTTTCCCCTCTGTTGTGTTCTGGTTGTTTGGGACCCATGGGCTTTATACATGAGTATTCCCTACCCTGAGTGAGAAGCTTCCTGCTGCTCAGGAGCCTCTGTGGCATGAATGCCAGGCTTTAGCTACTAGACTACCTTGCCTTAGGCTTCTCTTGGCTTTTTACCACCTACCAATTTGTCTGCCTGGCCATAAGTAACTCTGGCCATGTTTGCAGCCTGGATGGGATCTCCCAGACAAGTTTGACTTTAGGAGCACAGTAACCTGACATACATTTACTGACTTATTACCTTGTTCCTCAGACAGGGCAGTGCCTAGGCTACCTACAACCATTGTAGAGGTGTGGTTGCTTCCTGAAATGGCCCAATCTCATGCTCTTCCTGTGTTGACATCAAGCACTGACAGCTTTCATGAAAGTTTCTTTAGTCAGGAAGGCTGAAATAGTGACACAGCAGCATTGTTCAGTGGGAAATAGTTAATAAAAGGTTGAGAATTTGGCTGAAATCTAGGACCTTGATGAAAAACATTGTACCCACTCCCATCCCATGCCAGCTCCAACTGAGATCTTGCTTTTGTCTTTCCGGACCAGCTGCCTGTAGCCAGGCCCCAGCAGAGTGAGTGGCCTAAGCTTTCATTTAAGTAGTATTTTAATGTTTTCAGACATAGCCAAGCTGAAGACTTTAAAACAACCTAAAGAACCAAAGGGGATGGGAAAACCATAGTTCAGGAGTCAGACGGACCTGAGTTTAAATCCAGGCTGTGCTACTGTCTGGCTACTGATTTTGAATAAACCAGTATACTTCTCTGAGGCTTGGGTTCCTGGTGGAGCCACCTCTGAGACCGAGCTTGTGAGGTAAGCTCTGTAAAGCACTTGGTGCCTTTTCTGGTACAGAGAAGCCTTAAATAGCCGTTACTCTCTATTTCTTCAGCCTTTTCCCGCTTCACCTTCCTGTTTCCAGCCACCCATGCTGTTGCAGAAAAGCAAGGTTCCCTCACTCCCTGGATTTGGTCTTTATTTTGTCCCCTGTGCTTTTTCTCATATTGCAACAGGCATCCCGGGCCCAAATCCTAGACAAAGCCACAGAGTATATCCAATATATGCGAAGGAAAAACCACACACACCAGCAAGATATTGACGACCTCAAGCGGCAGAATGCTCTTCTGGAGCAGCAAGGTGAGCACCTGAGCCTGTGGGGCGGCCAGCCCTGCTGTGCTCCAGCCAGGTCAGGGCTTTCGCACCTGGGCCTGCAGAGTCAGAGCCAGTCTTGGAGCATGCGCTCAGAAGCAGCCTTGGCCCTGCTTCTTGGGGTCTGAGTAATTGAGTGTTAGAGCCGTCCTGAGGAAGGACCTGAACCGCCAGTGAAGAGCCAGTGGAGGCTAGGGAGTTAGACATCAGGAGACTTGAATCTTTTCTGACCTGGTCTCTCCCCTCTTGGGGCTCAGGTACTCTGCCTGCAGTAGGGATCACACCTGGCATCAGGTGTCTGAAAGAGCTTTGAGGTCCTTGGAGTGGAATGTGCTATGTAAGTACCAGAGACTCCAGGAGTTCAGGGACAGTGAGCCCTCCCCATTGTCAATGGTAGTCCAATCAGGGCAGCCTATGGGCCAAGCCCATGCTGTTCTCAAATGCTCACACCCACCTTTTCCTACAACCACAGGGGAAAGCGAGAGCTGATCAAGTTCTTTGTTCCTGGGGAATTCACTTCTCTTCCTCCCTCATGGAAGATGCAAGTAAAAGGAAATGCAAGTAACCACTTGGGTTAGAAAACCTCAAATGAAATAAAATAAAATAAAATAAATGGGTTGACCTTCCAG
The DNA here is from genome assembly GCA_963574885.1 of Lepilemur ruficaudatus. Taxonomy (NCBI): domain Eukaryota; kingdom Metazoa; phylum Chordata; class Mammalia; order Primates; family Lepilemuridae; genus Lepilemur; species Lepilemur ruficaudatus. Next base: position 17,761 of record CAUYRT010103100.1, on the reverse strand, counting down.
GCTCCAGCTGAGCTGAACAAGGGATGGGCAGTGGGTGGCATCACTGGGTTGGTCACCGGGCCAAGCAGCCTGCATGTAGGGGCTATCTGTCAAAAGGCCCAGGTGTTTTGTGTGTATACTTGCTTCCAAGTGTCCAGCTTGTCATTCCAAGTGGGATCATGTACAAATGAGAGCTAAGCCAAAACTTTCCTTTGGCTGATGCATCTTAGGTCATCCTTTCCTGCTTTTGTGTGGCCTTCACACCCTGTGGAGCCTGACATTGTTGGGCCGGCTTCTCTCTGTCATTGCACTGCTGCATCCCACAGGGAGCACATGCTCCGGTCTCTACACTGGGCTTCCATGGCAGGACGGTGACATCACAAGCCTTCTCTTGAGCATTGGGTGGGATTGCGGAGTGACTGGCTGTGTCTGCTGGGCCCCCAGGTCCAGCTGGGAGAGGAGGGAGGGAAGTGAAGTGTATAGGTGGAACAGCCACCAGAAGGAATTACTTCCAAACCACCCTGCACCTTGGGGCCAGCAAGCAAGCTCTTAGGAAGAACAGGCTGGACCCTGAGTCTGAGTCTGGACCCAGTCTCCAGAAGGTGGTAACATGCTCCCTTGGTTGCCTTTTAGTCCGTGCACTGGAGAAGGCGAGGTCAAGTGCCCAACTGCAGACCAACTACCCCTCCTCAGAGAACAGCCTCTACACCAACGCCAAGGGCAGCACCATCTCTGCCTTCGATGGGGGCTCGGACTCCAGCTCGGAGTCGGAGCCTGAAGAGCCCCAAAGCAGGAAGAAACTCCGGATGGAGGCCAGCTAAGCTACTCGGGGCAGGCCAGCAATAAAAACTGTCTGTCTGCATCGTCTCCTCCTCCTTTCAGTTCATCGTTAGAATCCTCAGAACCATTTAAGAGACTCTTTATTTTTCTTTCTCCCTTTTTTTTTTTTAATTTTTATTTTTACGTAGAAGCTCTTGGACAACAGCTCTCGTTCTCCTTCCCCATTTCCACTATTTTTTTTTTAGTGTATTCCCTTCAGGGATTCCCTGTCCCCACCAGGAATTTTTAAACCAAAACACCCCAACTTGGCAGCTTTTTCTGTGGAGGACAGACGGCCGGCCGGACCTCTGAGCACATAGTGTCCTGCCCACCCCACCAGCTCCTCCAGCCCTGCCGGGCACGTGCCTGGAGGACGCCTGCCCCGCCCAGGCCTCTCCTCCCGGTCCACCCTCACCTCTGTTTGATAGACTTTGTGAATCTGTGAACTGCTTTACTTTGGGAAGACAACCGGATTGGAGTAATCAGAATTACCCCTCTTCCTTTTTTAAGGATTTTTTTTTCTTTTTCTAAAAAGCTATTTATCGCTCCTATTGAAAGACCAGATCCTTAAAGAAGTTTGTGGTATGTAAGGAAAGTGGGGACAGATTTGCAGCGCAGAGTCTTTGGCATGTTTCACTCCTGCTTCTCTCAGCCAGCTGTTTAAGCCTGCGGTGCCAGCCTCATGGAGGGCCGCGTGACACTCTAGGGGTATGTATGGGAGATGGCAGCAGTGAAGTGGCAGCCTCCAGGGAGTGGTTATTTTGGGGGTGGGACAGGGAGGGACTATTGGGTGGGGTAGAGGTTTTGTATTGAGGGCCAGTGATGATGTTTTGATATTTATTTCCTGCTACTGAAATTTGGATCTGAGTGAATTGTCCTATTTCTGATGATGTCGATATTGCAAAGCGACAGATTCATAAAGTAATGATCAAATCTTCCTTTCTTTCCGTGTATATTTCTAAGAAATAGAGCCAACTGATTTTCTATGTAAATACCAAGAGCGATTTACCTGGTACTAAACCCGCACCCCAGTGCGGACCCTTCCTTGCCCTCACCCCACTTCCTTTCCTGCTGTCCTGGAACCTGTCTCCATGGTGTGATCCAGCCCTGGTTCTGGCTGCAGTCAACAGATCCCAGTGAAGGGTTTTGTGTGTTTAGGCCTCATTTCTTTGTCGTTTTCCTACTCTCTTCCTGGCATTTGCTGATTTCTAGTGTATACTCTGTAGTCTCAGTCTGTGTTTGATTCCATTCCATGGAAATAAAAAGTATGTTGTACATACAGCCGAAAAATTGTCTTGCAAGTTAAGGCTTTCCCCTTTACTATAAGACTATAAATAAAAACTTATTTTATCCTTCTTGGTGGTGGTGTCTTCTTGCCCTTGCAAAGGCAAAGGTGGCTGAGGGAAGAGCCCTCTGGAAGCTTCTTGGCCTAAGGGGAAGCCCAAGAGAGGAGCAGATGTGGCTTACCTGGGCTTACAGAACCAAGAGCTGTTTCCCCCTTGTTCTGAGGGCTCCGCTCAGCCTGAGAGCGTGGGTAAACAGGTGCTGGTGACTTTGTTCACAGTACAGACAGGGATGTTGGGTTATCTGCAGCAACATTTCTAGATCCAGTTCCTGCTAAACAAATGACCCTTGGGAGAATTGGTAGCCCAGAGCTGTGGTTTGGATTCTCCTGGTAATGAATGCCCAGTTCAGAGGTGGCTGTTGTCCAGGACCTTTCAGTTTCTAGAAAGTTCCAGCATGTTAGGAGGCAACAGAGCTGCCATGGGCTGGAAGTCAAGAAGACTACAACAGCATCAGGTTGGCTCTACTCAGGCTGGGACCCAACATCAGTCTGAACTTGTTTGACCTTGGAAGGAAAACGAATTATGGGCAGAACACAGCTTAGCTTTGGCTTTCCTGTCTGGCTGACAGGAAATACAGCTGTTCCTAGACTATGGGAGGAAGTGAAGTCAAATCAGTTCTTTGATTTGTCACTATCTTTAGAATGGTAGAGAGTGCTGGGGCTCCTGTCAATTGAATGTCAAATCCATAGTATCTCTTTTTGGTTCTGGGCGTTGGCAGATGGGTCGTGTTTATACAAGAGGCAATCTGAAACATGATCAAACCCCCAAAGCCACGATTTCATTAAGGACAACAAAGATGCTGGGAGAGCAAGATGCCATTTGTTAAAGCTACTCCTTTTCAAGGCAGAGGAAAGAGACTAGAATAAGGGAAAAGATGGGAATAAGAAGTGATTGCATAAGCCCTCAAGGTTAGCATGCTTTCTTCCTCTTATTCATCGCCCTTAACTGTATCTCTTGTGTATCTGGGTTTAAGTATAAACTCGTACACCACACAGTTGGTTTGTTCAGGATTGGCGTCAGAGCCGAGCTGCAGGTGAAGCTGTTTCAATGCGAAGATGGAAGGCATGTGAGGCTGGGCACCCAGCAGGTAGGGAGCCAACAGGACCAGGCAGTGGAGCCAGCATGGGGATACGTGGTGTCCCTGAGAGCGAGTCCCTGGCTCCAGCATGTTGGCTGACTGAGACGTCGAGTTCAGGCTTCTCTAGATTTCTGCAAACCATTTGGAAGACAAGGGGCACAATTGCCTGCTGGTTCACCAGGAAAATCTGAACCACCTGATGGCCATGCTGAGCAGACTAGCAAATGGTGAGGGAACGGCGGAGCCACTGGGAGCAGCTGTCTGGATGGAAAACAAGGCATGAGAATTTGGGCTGGAGGCTGCTCAGCTGAAGGTGACAAAGTTACAGCTAAGTCCCTTCTGGTACGTGTGTCTAGGAAATGAGCGTGAGTATCCCCCACAGGACACCAAAGTCTGACCATTGTACTGTCTTACAATGTAATCTCTGGTTTGTTTTTGACCTTGCTCTCTGGACAGTCTGCTATGCAGAGCCAGATAACCTGTTGATCTTGGTCACTGCAGCAGGTGGCTTCACTGAGGGACCTGTTAAAAGCCACCACTTTCTCTTTTGCTGTGGTGCACCTGATATTTCCCTAGCTTTACAATTGCCCCCAGTGCAAGGGTATTTAAGACAGTCCCGTTTTTTAAAGTTCTTGGTATGCCAGTCACGTTGTAAAACACCTACAACTTAAGAATTACCAGCCTGTTGTGGTGGCTCACTTTGGGAAGTCCAGGCAGGAGGATCACTGGAGCCCAGGAATTTGAGGCTACAGTGAGCTACGATCATTCCACTGCACTCTAGCCTGGGTGACAGAGGGAGACCCTGTCTCATTTTTTAAAAAAAACATTTTTTAAATGTTAACATTTTTTAAAAAGTTACCTAAGTTCAGAGAGCTGTTATCAGCTGGGACAGGTTTGAAAAATACGATTGATGATAGAAAAGAGAGCCTGAGCTAGGACTTCAGTAAGCAGAATTCTGTTTCTAATAATACGTATGTTTTCTGCTTGGCCTCTGAAGTCACACCACCCCTGGGTTCAAAATCCTGTCTCTGCCACTCATTAGCTGTGTTACTTCTCCCAGCCTTGGTCTTCTCATCTATAAAATGAGGATGATAATATACTAGCCTCATGAAGGTGATCAGGAGGGTTAAATGAGATAATGCTAATTATGTGCTTGACATCAGCACCAAGTGAGCACTGAGGTGCCCACTGTCATTATCTACACAAAGCATGTGACTAGGGCTGACTCTGCAGATAGAAACATCCAGCTCCCAGACACCTTCCCTGGAGTGAGTGAGAGTTGATTTCTTGATGTCTCACAAATGCTTCCCACTCCTCGGAGATGTGCCCTGTTCTTACCAGGCACAGTGACTAGATGCAGCAAGGTGACCCCAGGACTGGACTGACAGACCCTTCAAGACTGCAGAGGTCCCTGTGGGTGCATAAGTCATATCTGGTGTCAGCGTAAGTGAGGTTCTGCCCATTCCCTTCCACCATATGGAGCTTTGGACATTATTGGAGGCCCAGGCAGGATTGCTTAGAAGTCTGCATAGTGGTGTTACTCAAAATGGGGTCCTTGGGTCATGCCCAGGGGTGTTTGTTAAAAGGATTCCTGGGCTCCAGCTCCTCTGACCTAAAGCATGCTGTGGCCCAACGGAGTCAGCTTAACAAGGTTTCTCTCAGGTGGTCCTCATGTCACTCAGTTTTGATTCCCCAAAGTAAAATAACCCAGCAAACAAAAGGGTGCTTGCTGTTGGGGAAAGTTAGGCACAGCTGAGCTGAATTAGCAAAGTGGCTCTGTGGCCAGCACCCTTTAAGGCTGCCCTTGGAGGAAACTGGGGGAAGCAGGCTTGTTAACTAGCCCAATCCTTAGGTCTGCCTTGACAAGTCTCCCTGCTTCTCTGGGGCGCTGACACTCTTGCAGGGCTGGCTGAGCAACTCTGTTCTTAAACTTGAGAAGGAAGAAAGCCAAGGGCTGCCCCTGCCACCCCCTTTAGGTCCCCCCAGGGATGATGAGATCACGGGGCAGCTCCCATTTCTATACCATGCACTGGCTGGCCCCTGGTCCCCAGGCAGTCTTAGAATCCAGCCAGAGCAAGGCCCACTCTCAGGCCTGTACACCAGGCTCCATTCTCGACAGCGTGGTGAATGGTCAAAGAATTTCCTTCAGTGTCTGGGGTAACTAAGGCATGGGCTAATTAATACATCCCTAGACTTTCCCTGGAAAGGGATAAACAAAAAATATTTTCTAAGCTAATTCCTCAAGGAGAAAATCAAATTGGTCAAATACTCCATTCCTGAACAGTTTAGCTGAGCCAGCCTTAACTCTAGGTGGGCGTGGAGTGACTGCACCTGCCTGGCCATGCTTGGGTTTTGGAGGTTCTCCTGGCGAACCGTCTTCACCCAGCTGGTAAGTGTTGTCATTGCTCGGTGTTTCAGTGGGATCGGGTGGGGAGGGAGCCCAGGGGGCTGCAGAACCACTGCTGGAGTGGGAGCGTCCGCCTGTCTGGATCGGCACACCAGCTCCAGCTTTTACCTCTGTAGCGACATTGCCCCTACTTCCTGAGCCATAACATGAGGACAGTAATAGCACCAAATGCCTTTGTCTAAGGCTTAAAGGCATAAGTGTGTATAGCCCTTGAACTGTTGTCTGGCACTTAGTACTCCGTAAAATGTGAGCAATTCTTAGGTCTGTTTGCCTTCATAGGTCCTGGGCAGTGCAACCATTTCTGAGTTTTATTGAAATGTAGAGTAAACTTTAACCTTCTCTCTGATGTAACAAGGGTTCAGTGTGTTCAAATCCTTAAAGGGCATGTAAATGTATGTTGAATGCCAAAAGGCAGTAACAAAAGAGCTGTGCTTGTTTTCTGAAAGAACTTAAGCAAGACCAAATCTCTTACCTTTTGGGGAAAAAATGGGCTTGGGAAATGAAATATACTCTAGCTGGCTGGCTCATAGTCATTAACATCCTGGTGGCTTTGCCCCATCCTTCCTTCCAGTTCCAGCTCGTATTTCTGCACTGCCTGGTGCCAGGCACAGAGCTACTACAACCACATCTTGTGCCTGCCCGGTGTTTCTTGCCGGGACTGGTTATGATAGTGGTCAAGCCATTGTTTTTCAGCTTTCCCCCAAAGGGGTCCCCTGAGCAGAGCCTGCCTGATGGGGTGAAGTGGGGACAGACAAGCCTGCTGACCAAACCCAGGGGCCTACGTGCTTCAGCTTACCCTGGCTCCTGGGCACACACACTCAGCAGGATGGGTGTGTCTAGAAGAACACTGAGCAGGTGGCCTTGGACAACTCAACCAGCTGAGCAGGTCCCCTCCTGCTCCCTGTGCTAATACCAGCTGCCCCAGCAGGCCCCATTTAGGATTGTTTTCCTCTGATGTCCATTGCAGGGTGGGGCTCTCATATACCCATGGCCTTCTCTGGGCAAAATTATCCAGCACAGTCTCTGCTATTAAATTTTTCTAATAAAGACCAGAGGAGGGAAGAAAAAGAATCAAGGATCCAATATTAAGAAAGCTGTGCCAGAACCTTCCACCTCAGTGCTGAACGTGGGGGATTAAGCCTCCCGCCAAGAAAAACAAACCTGACAGCCTGCAGGCCAGCAGAGAGAGGTGTGCCTTCTCTCATGCCAGCTCCTGCAGTGACCCAGGAGCATGGAATGAGCCATGCAAAGTCTGGTTCAAGAAGTAACCAAATGGGCTCGCAGAGCCACCGCCCACACCCCCAGCCTCTCATCCCCAGCCCGGGGAGTCCAGCTGGCAGTGTGGCTGCCTGTGGCTCCCATACACAGCGTTTGTTTCCTATCTCCTGGTGACATCAAAAGCTCGGGGATAGCAGGGCAGATCTGGGGCTAAAGGACAGTGGCCAACGGCTTTGGGCCAAAAGGGCACAGCAAGGCCAGCCAGCTGAGAGAAGGAATGTCACGTCCACAGCGAATACCTACTGCAAGGCTAGTGGCAGACTTTGGGGAGGAGGGACAACTTGACCATGTTGCCCCTGCAGGAAGTAAAAGGATAGTACCCTCCTCTGTGTGCAGAGAGTGGTGGTAAGCAGGTATTTCTGACTGGGAGCTCCCACAAGGTCAGCAACTGCTCTGCACACACTGGCTGCTGCACCCCTAGCACGGTGCCTGGCCTGTCGTGGTTGCCCTATGAATACCATACACAGATATATGTGTGCCAGTGGACTCCAGCCCTGTGGGGCGCGTTCATCTCTGCCCTTGATAGGTTTGCTCTGGGGTTGCCTATGCATGAGTTCAACCCACAGGTATTTGAGCAGCACGTAGTCTCAGCCCAGCACTCTGCCAGCCACTGGGGAGATGTAGGCAGTTTACAAAGTTTAGGTAGAGATGAGACCTGTGCACATGACACACATGTGCACATCTGGGCTTTGAATGCCAGAGGAGTTCAGGAGATGGACCCCTTGGTGAGAGGGTCAGCACCATGGGAGGGTCAAAGGGCAGGATCAGGTCATCACTCCGCAAGCTCTTGGTGGTCTCTCTTTCCGTCCTCCCCACGAGAGCCCAGCCTCAGGCTCCGGATGCAGCCGTCCAGAGAGGCAGGGGGAGGGTGGGCCAGAGCCTCCCACTCTACACAGACTGGAGCACCGTTCCTGTTCCACCACTTCACAGGCCCCTTGGTGTCCAGGCACATGGCAGCCACTGCTCCGGAGAGGGGACTAGAGAGAGGGAGCCTAGCAAAGAGCACAGCATAGACCGCCCCCCCCGGTACTATCATCACTGACTGCATCTCTCTCACGGGGTTCCTGGGTGTCAGCACGTCTGGGAGTAGTACCCCTGCAGCCCTTCCCCCTTCAGAGAGCTGTGACATTGAACCCTGCTCTGGGTCCAGGAACTAAAGTCCTAGGCTCCTGTCAATTCCTTTGTCCCATCAGCCCAGACTGTCACAAGTATAGCAGGAGGCAACCAAGTCTCTCACACCCAAGGTAACCAACATGCAATGCTCATTATGGAGTGTAATGTGATCAAAAGTTGAGAGAATAGTATACTGAACCCAAATGTGCCCATTACCTAGTGTGAAAAATTATCAGCATGCAATACTTCTTGAAAGGAAAGGGATGATTAAAATGCATTATTAAGGTCTCAGTTGAGAAATCTGCAGTTAGTCTGATGGGTTTTCCTTTGTAAGTTATCTGGTGCTTTCACCTTATGGCCTGTAGGAGTGCCTTTTTCGTGTTTACTTTGGCCAGTCTGATGACTGTGTGTCAGGGTGTTTGCCTCTTTGCAACGAATCTCCCAGGAGTACTTTGAGCTTCTTGTACCTGGATATCTAGATTTCTAGCAAGGCCAGGGAAATTTTCTTCAATTATTCCCTCAAATAAGTTTTCCAATCCTGTGTATTTTCTTCTTTGCCCTCAGGGATGCCTATGATTCTTATGTTAGGCCTCTTTACATAATCACATATTTCTTGTAGCCTTTGTTCTCTTATTTCTCTGCTCTGTCTCTTTGATTTGTTTAATTCAAAGGTGTGGTCTTCAAGGTCTGAGATTCTTTCTGATCTAACCTATTCTTAGGGCTTTGCACTGTGTTTGTATTTCCTTGAATGAATTTTTCATTTCCAGAAGTTCTGTTTGATTTTTCTTTAATAATTCAATTTCTTTAGTGAATTTTTCACTCATTTCCTGCATTGTTTTTATGGTTTCTTTGTGTTGGGTTTCTATTTTCTCTTACATTTCATTGAGCTTTCTAAATGGTGCTGGGAAAATTGGATAGCCACATGTAGAAGACTGAAACAGGATCTGCACCTCTCATCATTCACAAAAATCAACTCACAATGGATAACAGACTTAAACCTAAGGCACAAAACTGTAAGAATCCTAGAAGAAAATGTTGGAAAAACTCTTACATGCATTGACCTAGGCAAAGAATTTATGAAGAAGACCCAAAAGCAATCACAGCAACAACAAAAATAAATGGGACCTGATCAAATTAAAAAGCTTCTGCATAGCCAAGGAAACAATCATTAGAGCAAATAGACAACCTACAGAATGGGAGAAAATATTTGCATGTTACACACTCAATAAAGGGCTGATAATGAGAATCTATAAAGAACTCAAGCAAATCAAGAAAAAAATCAAACAATCCCATTAAAATGTGGTCAAAAGACATGAACAGAAGCTTTTCAAAAGTAGACTAATGGCCAAAACACATGAAAAAATGCTCAATATCTCTAATCATCAAGGAAATGCAAATCAAAACCACAATGAGATATCACTTACCTCCAGTGAGAATGGCCTTTATCAAAAAGTCACAAAACAATAAATGTTGGCATGGATGCAGAGACATAGGAACATTCTTACTGCTGGTGGGACTGCAAACTAGTACAACCTCTATGGAAAGTAGTATGGAGATACCTCAAAAAGAACTAAAAGTAGAACTACCATTTGATGCAGCAATCCTACTACTGGGTATTTACCCAAAGGAAAAAAAAGACACCTGCACTCGAATGTTTATAGCAGCACAATCCACAATTGCAAAGATGCAGAAACAACCAAGTACCCATCAATACATGAGTGGATTAATAAAATGTGGTATATGTATACCGTGCAGTACTACTCAGCCATAAAAAATATATAGTGAGCTCTAATACCTCTTGTATTATCTTGGATGGAGCTGGAGACCATTCTAAGTGAAGCATCACAAAATGGGAAAACAAACACCACGTGCACTCACCATTAAATTGGAGCTAACTAACACTTACGTGCACATATGGAAATAACATTCATTGGAAATCCAGCAGGTGGGAGGTGGGAGGTGGGGATGGGTAAATTCACACTTACAAGGTACAATGTACACTATCTGAGGGATGGGCACACTTATAACTTTGACTCAAATGGTACAAAAGCAATTTATATAACCAAAATGTCTGTACTCCTGTAATATTCTGAAATTTAAAAAATATATATTAAAATAGCCAAGCTTAAAAAAATGCATTATTATTACTGAAAGAAAGGAGGGGGTATATCAAAGGGACACAGGTGCCAATGAAAATGCTCCCAATGGCCAAAGCTGGAACAATATAAGCAATAAAATAAAAAGTTATTAGAACATAACCTGGAACATAAATATTCATGTATCCATAGTGATAGAAAGAAATGCCTGATTAAATAAATGGAGAGTAAGCAAATCTCCCATGCAGAATTCCAAATAATTTATGTAGCTAGTCTGCCTTCAAGGATATGGAACAGAACTCCCTGCTCCTTAAGTGTGGGCTGCACATCGTGTAATTCCTTCTAAAGGCACACCATGGAAAGGGACAAAGAGTAACCTCCTGAAGAAACCCGGCACACACTGCCTCTGCTGGGTCACCAAGGCAGACACCAGCATCAGCATGCAATCAAGGTGACAGCATGTACCCTTGATATGTGATGAGATGGCACTTTACCTCTGTGGTCTTCCTCGAAAAACCCATAACCCCAGTCTCATCGTGAGAAAACATCACACAAATCCCAATTGAAGGACATTCTCAAAATACCTGACCAGTAATCTTCAAAACTGTCAGTCTTCACAAACCAGGAAAGTCTGAGAAACTGTCACAGCCAAGAGGAACCTAAGGAGACACGATGACTGAATGTACTATGTCCTGGATGGGACCACCAGACAGAAAAAGACCATTAGGTAAAAACTAAGGGAATTCAAATAAAGTATGGACTTTAGTTAATAACATATCGATATCAGTTCATTCATTACGTTGAATGGCCCCTTAATGGAAAAAAGTTAACCCCCGGGAAAGCTGATGAGTATATGGGAACTCTGTGTACTATTCTTGTAAATTTTCTGTCAATCTCAAACTATTCTAAAATAGTTTATTTCAAAAAGTGCATTTATTTTTATTTTGTTAGAGCTGTGTTTCTTCTGGGGGAGCCGAGGATAGGGGAAAGCTTCCTTTAAGCTGAGCTAGTGAGGAGCACTCAGTCCTCGCCCTGCCTAGTTTTGTTCTTGGATGTGCCAGAGAAGCAGGAGGGAGGAGAGGCAGGGGGCCATTGTGGGCAAGTGAAAGAGGATGTAGAGGATGTCCAGGAACCGGTTAGACGGGCTGGGCCGGGTGGGAGCAGGCTGGCTGCCGTCAGGGCTCTGGTCAGCTCCCGGGAAGACTGACTCACCACGGCCTCGTTGCGAGTCACGCAGCGCCACGCTCTGCACTGGGGTGGCACGCACTTGGCAGACAGCAGGCGAACCATTAGAAAGGGTGTTTGCTGTCACCATCCCCATGCTGGTGAGAGATGGGGGCTGGCATTCAGGGCCTGTCACCCAGCCTGGAGGCAAACCCAATCGTGTTAACCACTGGCCTCATTCCCAAGACCACCCCTTCACCTGCAGAGGCCTGAGATGGGGGAAGACGGGGGTGATTTGGAGGCGCAGATCTGGGCTCAGCTTTAGACTCCACCACATGATAGCTAGGAAACCTTGGATGATTCACTTAAGCTCTCTGACCTGTTTCTCCAGTTGTAAAATGCAGATAATACCTACACCTGCCTCTCCCACGAGGTTGAGTCAGGGATCAAATGAGAGGCAGCAGACCAGAAGGCACTCTAAGGGGCTATTGTTTGGGTGGACGTGGCAAGGGTGGTCAGGGTTTTCTAAGCAATAGGTCTTGTGGCTAATCTGGGGTAAAGTTTAGTATATATATTCATGTGCCACATGATGTCATTTCAGCCAAAGATGGGCTTCATGTACATGGTGATTCCATAAGATTGTCATACCATATTTTTACTGTGCCTTTTCTAAGTATAGATACGTTTAAATACACGAATACTTACCATTGTGTTCCAGCTGCCCACAGTATTCGGTACAGAACATGCTGGACAGGTTTGTACCCAGGAGCAACAGGCTATGCCGTACAGCCTGGGTGTGCAGTAGGCTATCCCATCTCGGTTTGTGTGAATACCTGCTGTGATGCTCATGCAACAAAACCACTTAACTGTTCTCAGTATCCCCTGTTGTTAAGTGACACGTGACTGTATTAAGATGCTTTTGGCTGCAAGTGATAACAAATCTAACTCAGACTGGCTCATGTAACTGAAAATCAGAGGCAACATGGGGCTCAAGAGCTGTGTGATCAGGCCGTGTTTCTCAGTCTCTTGTGGGTCTGTGCATGTGTTGGTTTCTCAGGCCGGCTTCCTTCTAGGTAGGAAAATGGTCATAGGAGTCCCAGGCCACACATTCTACCTTCCCTAATAGGAGAGAGCTGCATTTCCCCTATCATCAAATGTCCAGGACTTCTCCCTCTTTGGACTATCTTAGATCACACACTTGGCTCTGAATCAGTCGCTGAAGCTATGACAGCTGACTGGCTTTGGCCTGATAACTACCAACCTGGACAAACCACTGAGACAGAGAGGCAGATGACAATGACTGGCTTTGGCCCATCAGGGTCTGGGCCTGGCAATAGGAGGGGTCAAGCCAAAGCAACCTCTGGGCTGCCACAGTGTGGGAGGGGAGTGGATGCCAGCAGTGCCCCCACAGGTGTCTTGCACAGTGATCATCCACTGTCATAGAGCACAGTGGCCAGCTGCCTCTCCAGCATCCATTGGAAACCCTACTTTGCATCTGGGGCTTCATTCCTTCCCATTCTTAGGACTATGTGCTTTTGACAAAGCCCCATTTCCCACATGTGGGAGAAGCATGTGACCATCAGCGCCATCTTCTCCTGGCCACTGGATTGCTTCTCAGAAAGGCACTTGGTTTGATCAAAGCCAGTGAAATGCAATGGTACTCATTGAGAAGGCAGGCTGGGGTGGTACTGGGTGATCTTATCTGCGGAACTTAAGAGGATGTAGGGGCTGGAGCTATCGCTGCTGCCATTTCAACTATGTGGAGAGAGCCTGAGGTTGGAGGTAACATAGAAAGACGGAGGGTAAGAAACCTTCTGAAGCCACTCATGTGGCCAACCTAATTCCTGAACTCAGTTTTGGAGTTGACACATTTCCTCTGTGCTTTAAGCCAATTTGGGTCAGGTTTTCTGTCCAGTGCAACAGTGTTTTAAATCATACTATGCTCTCGTTCCTATTTAGAGGCAATGAATGCCACCGAGCAGGGCATGTGTGTGACTAGAACGTTTGGTCCAAGCTTTACTGACCCAGTACATTTGTCATTTGACACTAATATTCCCTGGAAAGCATCCCGGCCATGAAAGAATGCTCAGTGACACCATGAGGAGAGGGCAGTCTAGGGATATTGTTGATGTGTGTTGTCATCTCAGGGGAGTTTATGCTGCTGCTCCACGAGGCCCCCTCTGCTCCCAGCAGGGTCCGGCAGGCTTCCCAACTCATACGGCACTCGGCGTGGGTCTGGGATGGGCTCTAAGGGGAGAGTTGGGGCCTGTCTGGATACAGAGATCTATACTAGTTTTGTATTTATTGATAAGGGAAAATATTTGGGGTGACCCACCTTGAAAGCTGTTTAAGTCAGGAAAGCCTCCAGAAAAGGAAGTCTCATGGATATGTCAGTGTAAATGCCCCTAAGATAATCCCAGTACACGAACACGACTTCTCAACCTAGTCAAACTTTACCTCCTCTCAAGGGTCCAGCTCAAATCTCTCCTCCTTGGTATAAAGCCAGTTCAGACTAAGGCAGTCCCTGTCTCTTAACTACACCAATTATTACTTTAATCTCACAATATCTTGAGGCTTCTGGTGCCGAGAGGTTTTGCCTTTTGTTAGACAGAGGGAAAGGATGCATTTCAGTATGTTGCTTTGCAGACCGGATATAGCACAGGAGGCAGGAATTACATTCCCAGATGTGGATTCAGGTGTCCTTTGAGGACACTCTCTTCTCTCCCCTCCAGGAGTGTCAAGCCACAGGGCACCAACTTTCTTGGTCTCCCTTGGGACAGGGTCTCTCACCAGATGAGGGGAAAAGCGAAGTGACCACAGGATTCCAATCAGTCCCTGTTACAGCCCCTGCCCTGGCCAGGACATCCACCCACCCAGGCTGAATGCCGGCTGTCGGGACACAGTTCCTGCTGCTCATAGTCAGGTCAGAAACGGACACGGAGAGCCCATGAAACACATTGTGCAGAGAGCTGGGACAAAGCACCCTGAATTTGCTCCAGGGAGCTTGGAAAATAACTCCCCCACTCCTTGCTAGGTTAGGCCCACTGCTTCGAATGGAGGACACGGTGTGAGGGCAGAACTCAGGTCAGACCTCTTTGTAATCGCCGACACAAATGGCCCGGAATCTCGCACACAGGAGACTCGCCACCCCATGAACCGCCTTCAGTAGTACCTAACATTGGGCATTCTGAAGGCATTTTCTTGGTACAGATCACAAGAAACATCATAGAAAATGTTATTCCTTTATTATTTCAAGGAGGTAAATACGTAGCCCAATACACCAAAGCAATAGGGAATTAGAGGCAGCAAATGGCCAGTTTTTTTGAGAAAAGCCTCATGCTGCATCTCTAAGCTCCTGTCTGCCTACAGCCACTTGCATAAAGACTGGGTCAGTGACACGGGGCTTGCTGTGACCACAGCAGTGGACAGATGACCCAACTCAACACCTCAGTGACCAAGAAAGGGTTCCGCAGGGGGCAGCGGAGGTACTGCCAGGGCCCAGCACGCCGGGCGGTGCTCCCCACTGCCACCTCAAGCTTCCGAGGCCTCTGCCTAGCTAGTCTAGCACTTGATTTTATTTCTGTGAGCCTAGAGTGGGCAGGACGTGAATAAATCCTGAGTCATAAATTAAGGTGAAAGACTTAGTAGTGTTAATACTCTGGGTGAGAAAAGACAACACTGTCTTGAGGAGGGTGGGCTAGGAGTCTGGCGGAAGAAAGACAGAAACACGCAGAATGGCCATGGGCTGCAGGCACTGCTTTGAGGACATCAGGGGTTCCATGGTACATGATGGGGGACCCCAGGGCTGCTTCCTCTGGCACAGAACTGGATGAGAGGCTCGTTTTGCATTCATAATTGGTTTCCTGGGTCTAAGTTGCCTCACCTGGGCTGAAACAAGCCTTGCCTGTGCACCAAGTGTGGCTTCGGAGTGACGCATGGCTCAGTTCTCCTGTGTTGAGGGGGAAGAACTCTCAACTGGAGGAGACCTTTCTCTCCCCACCCCCAGTTCCTGACCCGCGGGGAGGTGAGAGGCAGAGGCACTGCCTGGTGCAGCACCACCATGGTCTTTTCTGGAGAACTCACTCTGGTGGGACCCAAGTCCCCACCTTGTCATGGAATGACTTATTTCCACCCATGGGAGGGACCCTGTCTGGCGATTTAATGGTGGCATGCAAGTGGGAGTCACAGCAGCAGCCCTGGGTGCTGTAGTACTCAGACACCATTCATCGCAATAAGACTGTCCAGGCTGGACGCTGGCAGGGAGGGGCTGCTTCCTCCCAGCATGCACTGCTCCCCAGCCACACAAGCTGATAGATTTTTGGTTTGACAGGTGGAAAGAATTTTAAAAACCACACCACTGTGTTCTCCAAACCTAGAGCCATTGGTTTTGTTTTGTTGTATAAGAAAGGACAAAGAGAACCACAGCTCCACAGTGGCTAAGGCTTGTGTAACACAGACTGTATCGAAACGTATAAACCTTGTCTGACTGGGGAGACGGGTGAGCACAGAGCCATGGGGACCCAGGTCCTCTAGTCCGTTGCAGGCTCTGCTGTTGCCTCAGCCTCTTGCTCCTCGAAGCCTGGGACTGGCTTCTGCAGAAAGTACGTGGTGGCCTGGATCACTTTGTCTGGTCCAATGTTGTACACAGGGTGAGTGGGCTGCTGCAAAGAGAAGGATAGGGGCCAGTTAGTCACGCTGCCGTCCTGGGAAACAGGCACATCCTTTGCCCCGTGAAATGCACTTCTAAGAATTTCATATAAGGAATCAGAGATACACACAAAGATTACCCAAGGCCCAAATGATCAAAAGTAGGATATTTGCTAAAAAATATTTTAGATAGTACAAGGGACGTGGAATATTATACAGCCATTTAAAAACACGCTTTTAGATATTTTAATGCTGTGGGCAAATGCTTCTAACATTGTGAAAAAGAGTATATGCAATACTATCTCAAACTTTAAAAAAATATGTTTATAGATGTGATATATATAAATAGGCAAAAACTGGACGTATACCAAAATATTAATAGTGATGTGATTGTTTTTAATTTTCTTATATTTTTATATATTCTGATTAAAACACTGAACATGTGTTACAATCAAGAAAAAGGACCACAATCCTATTATGCAATAAGGGTGTCAGATCATATTTATATTCCTTTATATTATTCTATATCACTGAAACCCAAGAGCAGCTTTAGGTTTGAGATGGGACATAATCCTAGCCCAGTACTGAGGACCCTCTTACCGTGGGAGAATGAAGAAGGGGACCCTAATTTCAGGAGACATTTTTAAATTTCTAAGAATAGTATGAGCAACTTCATGTTAAAACATAAAAATTCAGATACACTGAATAATTTGTACAAAGAAATTATCAAAATTGACTCAAGAAGGAATTTCTAAAAACCTATATGAACAAATTAAATCAATAACGACAATTGTTCATTCTGCTACCACTATTTCCCAAAGAAAACACCAGACTTAGATGGCTTCTCAGGCAAGTATCATCAAACCTACAAGAAACAGATCATCTGTGACCTATACAAACTTTTTCAGAGACACAAAAAAATGGGAGGTGGCAGGAAGCTACCCATCTAATTTTATGAGCTATGATATTATCCTGAAACACAGGTAAAAAATAAAATAAAATTTTAGATCAATTTTTCTTATAAAAATACTAGCAAACCGAATCCAGTAGTATATGGAACACACACAACACACGCACGCTCTACTATGACCAAGAAGGGCGTATCCCTGGAATATAAGGCTTATTAGACTACCCATTAATGAAACATACCCTATTAAAGAAAATCATATGCAGAGAAAGCATTCAAAAATTAACACTAAATTAAGACTGAAACACACACAACCTAGCAAGGGACAGGAGAACATTAAGCTGATAGGAAGCAATTATCACCACCCTGCAATACCACACTTAGTGGTCAAATGATACAAGTCTTCCCATTAATTAGGAGGAAAAAAATTGAAAACATGCAAAACAACTGCATATTTATTGTTCATGGATACATATGTAGTTATAGCACAAAAACACCTACAGGCACGATATATGTCAAATTTAAGAGAGGGTTAGTTAGCCTTCGGGTATGTAAGAGGCAAACAGGGAGAAATATTAAGATATAGAAAAACTTAGTGGGGGCCGGGCGCAGTGGCTCACACCTGTAATCCTAGCACTCTGGGAAGCCGAGGTGGGAGGATCGCTCAAGGTCAGGAGTTCGAAACCAGCCTGAACAAGAGCGAGACCCCATCTCTACTAAAAATACAAAGAAATTAATTGGCCAACTAAAAATATATAGAAAAAATTAGCCAGGCATGGTGGCACATGCCTGTAGTCCCAGCTACTCGGAAGGCTGAGGCAGGAGGATCGCTTGAGCCCAGGAGTTTGAGGTTGCTGTGAGCTAGGCTGACACCATGGCACTCTAGCCCGGGCAACAGAGTGAGACACTGTCTCAAAAACAAAAAAA
>CAUYRT010103099.1:0-14127 GCA_963574885.1 Lepilemur ruficaudatus | reverse complement strand
GCATAGCTCTAACTCCTGGGCTCAAGCAATTCTCCCTATTAGTCTCCCTAGTATCTGGGACTATAGGTACATGCCACCATGCTTGGCTAATTTTTTAATTTTTTGCAGAGACGAGATCTCACTATGTTGCCCAGGCTAGTCTTCAATTCCTGGGCTCAAGTGATCCTTCTACCTTAACCTCCCGAAGTGCTAGGATTATAGGCATGAGCCACTGCACCTGGCCTAAATCCTGGCTTTCTATATTAATTCTTGGCACAATATAGATGGAAGAAATCTCAGAGAATGAAAGAGAGTAAGAGAGTGTGTTAGTTTCCTAGGGCTATTGGAACAAATTACCACAAACTTAGTTTAAAAAAACAGAAATTTGTTCTCTCATAGTTTTGGAGGCCAGAAGTACAAAGTCAGTATCACTGGGCTGAAATCAAGGTATTGGCAGGGTTAGATTCCTTCCAGAGGTTCCAGATAAGAATATGTTCCAGATAAGATGTGTTCTTTGCCACTTCCAGCTGCTGGTAGCTGCCAGCATTCCTTGGCTTGTGGCCACACCACTCCAATCCTCAAGACCAGCATCATCATATATGTGTTTTTTGTTTTCATATTGCCTTCTCTATGCATGTGTCACATCTCCCTATACCTCTTTCTTACAAGGACACACTTGACAGCACTTAGGGCCCATCCAGATAATCCAGGACAATTGCCTCAGTTTAAATTTGTTAATTATTATTATTTTTGTGACAGGGTCTCCCTCTGTTGCCCAGGCTAGAGTGCAATGGCATCATCATAGCTCACTGCAGCCTCAAACTCCTGAGCTCAAGCAATCCTCCTGCTTCAGCCTCCCAAGTAGCTGGGATTACAGATGCATGCTACCATGCCCAGCTAAGTTTTCTATTTTTTGGTGGAGACAGGGTCTTGCTATGGTGCTTGGGCTCTCAAGTTTTTAAATTTAATCATAGCTGCAAGCATGCTTTTTTCAAATAAGGTGACATTTATAGGCTTGAAGTATTAGGACATGGATATCTTTTGGAGAACCATTTTTCAGCCTCATATTGGAGAAGAAAATTGACCTAGGAATTCAAGACATTATTGAAAGTCAAGGATAATTGACTGAGATGGGCCTAGCTAATGTAAGCAAATAGCATGCATTTCAAAAGAGCAGTACAAATCATTGTGAGTGTTTTTAAAAAAAGATTAGAAACTGTAGTCTGGAAGAAGAAAATGGCAATATTTTGCAGGTTTAGGACTGGCAGAAGGAAGCAGCTACCATTGGAATGGGCTGCAGGGGAAGGAATAGAGAGAAAACTAAATTTCAGTTAAGACAAGAAAGGAGAGCCAGATGCGGTGGCACATGCCTGTAGTCCTTGCTACTCAGGGGGCTAAGGCAGAAGGATCACTTGAGCTCAGGAGTTTGACAATGAAGTGAGATGACTGAGCCTGTGTGTAGCCAGCCACTGGCACTCCAGCCTGGGCAACAAAGTGAGACCTTGCCTCTTAAAAAAAAAGTAGAAATATTACTATAAAGGAATACCTACCTTGATCTTGATATAACAGTCATGACACAGTGAAATCTTATTAGTATAAGGAGAAAGGGAGAGACCACGATAAATCCATCTGAAATACAACTTATTTCAAACTAATAGTGGTAACAAAAGGTATCATGGCTTCTAAGTTACTGTCCTAGAACAGATACTCAGCAGCGGTTCCCAGGGACCAGTTTCACGGGAGACAATTTTTCCGTGGACTGAGGGGAGGGGAGGTGAGGGTGTGGGTGGGGGGATGGTGGCGAGCCGTGGGGAAGAGCTGTAAATATTAATACATATGAAGCTTTGCTTGCTCGCCCACTGCTCACCTCTTACTGTGTGGCCGGTTCCTAACAGGCCACAGACCAGCACGGGTCTGCGGCTTGGGGATTGGGGACTGCAGAGTTTCTGTATAGTTAATGCATAATTAATGAATTATGGTTGATATGGAAAGGCTACTAAAATTCTAAACAATAGTGCTTAACTATTGACTTCTTCAAGAACTTTAATTAAATGAAATTAATTGAATTAATTATCTAATGAACATAGTGATCTTTAAAAGGACTTGTAGTCTGACCTTCCATAGCTGAAAAGAATTGCCCCAGGAGACACATTTGAGACCTGACCTATCACGGGGTAGGCATACTTGCTTGCATAACTAAGTAGTCATTCAGATACACGGCTCCTTACACCTAACTTACGTACTGTTTTCTTTTTATTTCCTATGTAAAATGGTAAGAATTTTAAAAGCAGTCAATTGTTAGCAACAATGAAATCATATTTTGAATTATCATGGATTTACTTTAAAATGCAGAGAAAGTTTTTAGTGTTGAACATGGTAGACTAAAATTCAAAAAGAATAAAGTAAAAAAGGCACCGTAATTGCTCCTGAAGCGGAGGCTACTATTGATTTCTTGCCCATTATCTCATCAAACAGAAAGTGAAGAAAGAAAAATACAAGTTCAAAGGGACCAGCTACTCAGGTAACAGGCAGGAGCCTCAAGTGAAAATTTCTGCCTCATTAAAAACGTTTAAAGGAAGCAGTTTTTCTTCATGTAGGAAGCATTATTCTTAGTTTGAGTTCATCCTCTGGAGTTTTCACTTCTTCAGAAGGGTGCATTCTGTGCAATTTCTAAGAAGTGCTGCTTTAATGGGAGGGATTTATGTTAAGTTGGTTCAGGGGAGGTAGACAATTGTGGAGCCTTTTTAATGGACTACAAAAGGCTGTCGAGTAATTAAATAGATTTCTTTTCCCTTAGACTGTTCCGTGGTTCTAAAAACACTCTGCTGAACATGTAAAATCAATTTCCATTACTGGCCTTGACCTTTGCAGTTTTATAAACATGTTTTTTCCCTGGGTTTGGAATGTAGTTCAAAGGCAAGAGTAGAAGACCAGAGGATGAGACAGGCTCTCTTAACTGAAGTTATTTTACAGTGAAAATCTCCTTTTCTCACAGGCATCCATTCATTCACCTATGTATGTTACAAATATAATTACATACACACCTGCTTCTCTATGTTGATATTATCTATGTATATGTGTATTTACATTGGAGTATATAAATATGTGTATGAATTTATTTTTTAATTGACAAATCATAATTATATACATTCATAGGGTCCCATGTGATGTTTAGATATATATACAATATGAAATGATTAAATCTAGTTAATTAACATATCCATTACCTCACTTTCTTATTATTTTTTTGTGGTGAGACATTTGAAATTTACTAAGTTATTTTGAAATATATAACCCATTATTATTGACTGTAGTTACCTTGCTGGGCAAAAGACCTCGAAACTTATTCCTCCTAACTATAACTTTGTATGCTTTGACCAACAACCTTTCCTCCCTTCTTCTCTCCCTGCCCCACCCCCCAAATATGTGTATTTACAAATCTTTTTTTCTCCTCTACAGATTTGTGCTTTGTTTTTACTACTGGAAGGTATTTTTCCCCTTCCCATTCCAAGAAAGTAGCCAAGCCATTGTGTTCCTTTGCCCCAGGGGCTTTGGATTGTTGAATGGAAAGCAAATGTTGGATCATTTCATTTTTTGTTTTGTTTTGTTTTATTTTGTTTTGGACAATCAGACCCCAGTGTGGTGATTACGCCATGTTACCCACAGTGGAAGAGAAGAGAAACAAGGTCTTTAGAGGAGTGCTGGGAGGTGGAGGCAGAATTGACTAAGGATTGTAATTCAAGAGACACAAAGAAGAAAGGGGGATTGGCAGTTTCCAAGTCCTGCTGGTTAAGTCCCTGTTGGATGGATTGCTATGGGACACTAAGGAAGAAAGAGTATAGGAGCCCAGGTCTAGGTTTTCAAAGCAGAAGACATACTTCTAGTTCGCAAGGATTTTGTGTTATAATTACAGATGTAAATTAAGTAGATAGAGCTGTCTAGAACTCAAGAACAGTGACAGAGACCCATGTCCAAGCTCATTGGTGAGTACAACTTCCCTCAGGGACCAGATCATGTGGCCTGGACATTGAGCATACCTGTGAGGACCACTGCCATACGCCTTCCTTTCAATACTCTGGACTGAACAAGACACCCCAGACTCGACCTTTGTATCATCTGGAAATGAGAGCAGAGGAGGGAAGTCCAGAATGATTGAAATGGAATTTCCTGCCAGCAGATTGCTGCCCTAAATAGCTCAATTAGATTTAAACAAAATAAAGAAATGTGATACTGCTTCCACCCAGAGCTAAGGTGAAATATTCACTGCTTTCTCTTTCCCCCACCATTTCTTCATCTGTAGAATGGTGAGTATTGAAGTCATTTTACAGAATTGTTTTTAGAATTAAATGAGGTGACCTGTGTAGGGTGACTATATTGCCACAATAGTATATGTCCAATAAACTGTCACCAGGAAATATTTCCACTAGATGTGTACTGTTCCAAGAATGGAATCAGACCCTAGGTTTTCAAAGCATAAGACATGCTTCTAGTTTGAAGTATTTTGTGTTATAGAGATGCAAATTAAATACATAGAGCTATCTAGAAGCACTAGGTTCATATCTCTAAGCAAGAAACACAGGCAGGTGTATCAGGGGCCATAGGGAAATTGAAAGGAAGAATTTATTTGGAAGCAGGGGTCATGGTGTAGGAAAAAAGGCCCAGAGGAAACTTAGAAGAGAAGTTGACAACACTGGGATGAAAGGAATTTGTGCATGACACTATCAGAAAAATTTTTCTAAGACGCAAGTAGTCATTTGGACAGCATGTTTGAATTTTTTTCCCTGTGCCTTTTTTCCTTTCAATTTCTTAAAAATCAAAGTTATAGGTGCATAAAGTTTGAAGAATAAAATAATTCAGCAGGATAGTACAAAACAACACTTAGTCCCTCTTATCCATTTCTCTCTACCATGAAGCAACCACTTTTAACTCTCTTCTCTGTTTTGTTTTTTTCTCTTAGGTATAGGACCTTCATGTTTCCAAATAATGTGCTAATAATTCCATTCTTTTTTGTTTGTATCAGCCATTATCTCTTTATATTTGCTTTCTATTATGGAAAATGATGACTTTTCTTTATTCCTCATACCTACACCCTGCCCTCTTCCCATTACATGAATTCTTTCTTGCGTCCTATTTTTCTAGTAGTCATATGATCATTTGAGTCAGAACAAAATTATTGCATTAGTTTGATGATGCGAATGCTACTCACAGCTATGCTTTGTAGAATACAATGATTTATGTAAGTATGATTAGTTAGTCCTCCCATTCATAGCTGTGTTTTCACTGGATTAAATAATTGTACTCAACATTTTTTTTAAGTCTCTTTTCTCTTTTTTTCTTTATTGAAGTATACTTTACATATCATATCTTTACTCCATTTTAAGTGTACAATTAAATAAATTTCAGTGAATTTACTGAGGTGTACAGTTAATCACATAAATCGGTTTTTGAGGAATTCCTTTCCCCTATTGAGACCCCTAATTCCGCTCCCCAACTACTTTTCAAGCATGTCCCACCTCTCCACAGTGCCCACCACGTCGCTCAGATGTGGGTTTACCCCCCGCCCCCTAAATCCCTAGTGAACACTCCCACCATTTGAGCACCATAGTGTTAATCAGTCAACATCTGTCTTCTTTTAAATAATGCTATAGCCCAGACACTTTTCATCTTTATCAATCTGTAAGTATAATTTACAGTATCATTTTTAATAGCCACACAGTATTTACTTGTCTGGATAAATTATAATTTATTTAACCAATCCCCTATTGATTTACATTTAGAATATTTCCTATTTGTGATCTACTACAATACTACTATCTACTACACTACACTAGTAAATATCCTTGTACATGTATTTTGTTTTACATTTGCCCAATAATTTGTCAATAGAAAAGAACCCAAACTTGGTAACATAATTTAAAGAGGTTTATTCTAAGCCAAATATGTGTGACCATGGCCCAGAGAGCCACACTCAAGAAGCCTTGAGCAAGTGGACTCACTGTGGCTGGGTTGGGTTACAGTTTGGTCTTATACATTTCAGGGAGACAGGAGTTGCAGGTGAAGTCATAAATGGAAGGCATACGTTGGTTTGACCCGAAAAGGCGGGACATCTCAAAGAGAGGGGGTGCTTATAGGTTATAGGTGGGTTTAAAGATTCTTTGATTTGTAATTGGTTAAAGAAATGAAGTTTGCCTAAAATCTTCGAAAAGTTAAGATGAGGAAGTCTGCTAGTCACAGACAAGCCACAGGACATATATGGAGACTCAAGTGATCTGTTAAGTAAACTGATGACCTGCAGCTGTGGTTTAAGCTTGTCTTGCATAGCCTTAGGCCTGTTAATGGGTTACAAAGGGTATCTCCAAAAAGGGAGGGGGCATGACAGAGGCAGGTCTCACCCGCCTTCTCATGGCCAGCAACTCAGCTTTAGGGTGTTTCTGGGGTCCCCTTCCATCAAGAGGGGGTCCACTCAGACAGTTAAAAATGTTTTTTCAGTTATAATAATAGAAATAGAATTGCAAGGTATATTCTGCATGTTAGTATACCCCAAACTGCCCTTGAGAAAAAAATGTACCTGTTTATACTTCTACCATTTTATCTATTTCTATTCTTGTAGCGACTTTACCCTGTAAATTTGACTACTCAGTGGTGGGTCTCAATAGTAAGAACAGTCAGATAAGTTTCGTGGCCGTGTGGACATCAATGAGTAAACCTTCCACCTTTTCTAGTCAGGATCCACGTGGCATTCAGTGAATTTTCTTAGCCTCATTTTTCCCATCCCAGAGCCTTGGCCTTCTTATCTCACCTCCTTAAATTTCTTCTGTGCCTCTGCATAAATCTCTCATTAAACTTTATCATTAAGCTTTTTAATTACAATCATAAAAGTATCTCTAACCAATTCACACATCTCCATCAAAAATAAAAATAACAGAGGTGCAGAAAGGATGGTGGTGCACTCCAGGCTGCGTGCACAGTCGGGAGGGACAAGCGCCGAGAAGAGGCCACACCCGGGGCAGGCGTGCAAGGCTGCCAGGGCCAGCCTTTGGGGAGCCACAAAGTCTTGTTCACAACAAAGGTCATGTTTAACACGCTGGGGGACAGGGGACACCAAGAAAGGCCAGGAAGTGCAGATTACTGTTGTGGACTACTCTTTGAAGAAGTTTTGCTC
Organism: Lepilemur ruficaudatus; assembly: GCA_963574885.1. Classification (NCBI taxonomy): domain Eukaryota; kingdom Metazoa; phylum Chordata; class Mammalia; order Primates; family Lepilemuridae; genus Lepilemur; species Lepilemur ruficaudatus. Next base: position 6,986 of record CAUYRT010103099.1, on the reverse strand, counting down.
TATAAGCAAGGAGAGAAATCAAGCGGTAACTTGAGAAGAAAGCAAATTTACGAACTCGTGGTTTTGGATGGAGGGCCCTAAAGCCCGGCTGCGGACAGTGGGTGAGGGTGTGGAGAAACACTAAGTGCAGAACAGGACAGGAGAATGGTCCGTGCAGCAAGCCTGGAGGAGACGTGGGAAGGACTGACCCAAAGAAAAGAAAGAAGAGCTGAGCTGATAGCCTTAAAATGAAAATGAAATGACAGACTCACAGTGAAAGGGGCACGAGCCGGACGGCAGGTCTCCGGAGTGCATTCGCCTTGCTGGACTGCGACTTAACGCCCGCTGAGCAGCACCCCGTCGCTCCCCCAGCCCCCCGGGAACTGCTGTCCAGTCTTCGCTGCACGACATTGTACCTGGAGTCAGTAGTGATCATTGCGCACTTAAAGACGTGTTAAGAGGGCAGATCTCACGCTAAGCGTTCTTAGCACGATAAAATCTTTTTTTTTTTTTTCAAAAAAAGGACCAAAAAATAAAAGAAAAGAAAAGAAATAAATCTTTTTCCGAGAGAGGAGAGAAGGGAACCACAGAGAAATACATTTGCCTGAAGGTGAAAAGCACTAAGGACAGGAAGCTTAGGTCTGGTGATGCCTGTTTTTGCAAGAAAATAGGAGGAAAGGTCAAGAGAAGAAGGGGAGATGGGGAGTGTGGCTTACGGGTGGTGATAAACATTTAAAGAGTTGGTGTGAGAAATAGAATCAGAGGCCAACTTAGAACAGAAATTATACATATTTCAGACAGCATTTAGGACCCTGCTTTTTTTTAAATTTTGCTACATGTTCTAAGGGATGGATTCAATATAATCTTTGAAACTGATTCAGACTTTTAGAAAATACTTCCAGCTATGGAATCACATTTAAATAAACGCACTGTTTATGTTGTGCACAAAGCCCTACTTTTGTGCAGCCAACACACAAACCTACAAGGGGATTGTTGGGGGCTGAATGTTTGTTTCCATAGAAATGCATGTTTGATCTCTGCCCTTGGTTCCTGACACTGAGCTCCTGAAACCCTTAGAAACTCCTGGGTAATAGGTGAATCTTTTATTCTAGGAGGTGACTTTTGGTGGGTTCCTGAACAGCTCCAGCCTGGGGGCTGGTCACCAGAAAGACCAGACCGTGATGAGAGGCTTGAAACTTTCGGCCCCACCCCCTGACCCTTAGGGAGGAGAGAAGAGCTGGAGATTGAGTTAATGACTGATCACACCTACCTGATGAAGTTTCTGTAAAAATCCCTAAACTATGGGGCTTGGAGAGCTTGCCAGTTGGTAAGTGTGTCCATGTCCCGTGAGAGAGGGTGGTGCACCCCAACTCCACAGGACACAAGCTCCTGTGCTGGGGACCCTTCTGGACCTCACCTCTTCATCTGGCTGCGTATCAGGGTCATTTATAATATTCCTCATCATAAACCAGTAAGTGAAAGTAAAGGGCTTTCCTGAGTTTTGTGAGCTATTGCAGCAAGTTATCAAACCTGAAGAGGAAGTCATGGGAGTCCCAATGTGTAGCCAAGTCAGAGACAAGTGTGGGTACATTTAAGACCCATTACTTTGATTGGATTCTGAAGAAGGGGCCAGTTTTTAGGGGATCAAGCCCTTAACCTGTGGAATCTGCACTCTGGGTAGTCAGTGTTAGAATTGGATGAAATCGTAAGACACCCAGTTAATGTCTGCAAAGAAGTGGAGCACTGCTGGATGTGGAAAACGCGCGCATTTGGTGTGACAAGTGCTATGAGTAGAGAAACAGTTTTCCTTGACACCCCCAAATTCATACGTTGAAACCCTAGCTCCCAATGTGGTGGCATTTGGAGGTGGGACCTTTAGGCGATGATTAGGTCATGAGGGTGGAGCCCTCGTGAACGGGATTAATGCCCGTGTAAGAAGAGAAGTGGTAACTTTCTCTCGCTCCGCCATGTAAGAGTACTGTGACCAAACAGCTGCCTCTCCAGACACTAGACCTGCCAGCACGCTGATCTTTGCAGCCTCAGAACTATGTGAAATACCTTTCTGTTGTTTAAACCATCCAGTCAGTGGTATTCTGTTATAACAGCCCAAACTGACCAATGTAAGGATGAGACAAAGGATTTGGGAGCCATTATCCTATCTCTGAAATTCTTTATCACTGAATTTGCCCCCCAAATTATAAAATGTGTCCAAACACAGATCAGTGTTCATCTCCTCTCTGCTTGGCTTACACTGACCAGCAGATCATCTTTCCCGGCCCTCGAGTTCTCACTGAGCAGTCCCGTTCAGCGCTGCGTTCCCGGACACGTTCCCTGCACCTTTCTCCACCTGCTTAATTCTGGGTTGCCACAGCACAGTGAGGGGCAAAGGTGGAGTAAGAAAGGACATTCATCCCTCCCCTCCCTTCCTCTCCCCACTCGGCATGCTGATACCTGTCGCTCCATTATGGCTCATTTCAGATGCCACCTGCCCAGTGATGCCTCTCTGTTATGGTTTGAATGTGTCCCCAGAAAGCAAGTGTTGGAAACTTTACCCCCAGTGCAACAGTGTTGGGAGGTGGGGCCTAAAGAGGGCATTGCACGCTGAGGGCTCCACCCTAACGGATGAATCGAAGCCATCATCACAGGAGTGGGTTCCTTAAGAAAGGATGAGTGCACACCCTTGTGCCCTCTCTCTCAGGCTCTCTTTCCCTTCCACCTTCTGCCACGGGATGATGCAGCAAGCAGCCCTCACCAGATGCCAGCCCCTTGATACTGGCCTTCCCGCCCTCCTGAACCATAGGAAATAAATTTCTATTGTTTATAAATTAATCTGTAGTGCTCTGTTATAGCAGCACAAAACAGACTAAGACAACCCTCTTAGGAGCCAACAACAGGGCTCCCCTCTGCCTCGGGTAGTTTTAACATCTGTCTCCAATCCCAGACTGCAAAGTCCTTAAGGATGCAAAACACTTATTATTCCACCTCTGGAATCCCAAGTGGCTGCCGTAGCACTGTGCATTCATTACATGTTCAGTAAATATTTTGAACAAATTACTGCACTGTTTATCCTAAAACCTTGGTGGGTTCCCCCCATATTCCTCTATCCAATCTTGGCTGCCACAATCAGAAAGGAAGCACAAGGATACTTTCCTCTTGCGTGTGTGGCGGAGCCCTTACCGGCAGACAATAACAGCTCTAGGTCTGTCAAATAGGTGAATGCCAAACCTTGGTGTTTGATCTACTACTGTAAGCACTATAGATAACAAATTAAAATATCAACCAATTGCATAAAAGACACAGTGCTCTGCTCTGAGACCTCTTCATGCTCTCTAAGGACTTCCCTGGAGCCCACACCCCAGCCCACTCCACCCCTATGGCAGAGCTCATGCACAGTTGGGACCCAGATCCACAAGTCCTCCCTGGCTTCCCTGTGTTGCCACAGGCCTCCCGAGCCCACCAGCACCTGATGCAGGGTTGTAATAAAAGTGACTCATTTTCCTGCTGTAGTGACTGCTTCTTTCTTAACTCCATCTCTACACTGATGCCACCACCCATCCATTTTCTTGCTGTGCACAGGTCCTACTGTGACCACTCTCAGGTCAATTCCAAGATGCACATCCGCACTGACAACAGTCTAACTATTACGGACCACAAAAGCCCTTGAACTTGAGTGTCTAGACTTTCAAGCAGAGGGGAAAAGGATGAAAAGCTGATGTGTATTACATCATTTCGAAAGTGAAGTCCAGGGTCTTGTAGTGGAAAGGGCCCTAGAAGGATGGTCAGTTCAGCTCCACCTTAACTAGCTGTGCGACCGCTGCTGCTGTTGTGGCTGGAATTGCGGCTCCCATAGACATGTATGTTCAAGTCCTAACCGTGGCCCCTGTGAATGTGACATTATTCGGAAACAGGGTCTTTGTAGGTGTAATCAGGTTAAGACGAAGTCCTCCTGGGTCAGGGTGAGCCCTGATCAACATGACTGATGTCTCTATGAGAGGAGACAAGAGGAACACACAGACAGGTGGCAGTGTGATGATGGAGGCAGGGAATGGAGTGATGCAGCTGCAAGCCAAGGAAGGCCAGGGATTACTGACAACCGCCCAAACCAGGAGAGAAAGTGTCACCCTGCGAGACCTTATTTAGCCTTCTGGCCTCAGGCCATGAGAGAGTAAGTTCGCTGCTTGAAGCCACCCAGTTTGTGGCAGTTTGTTCTGGCAGCTCTAAGAAACTAATATACCATCCTATTAATCATAAAGCCTGGCATTTACAGATTTGGCAGCATGCATTCCTATATCTTCACTTGATTCTCAACGCTTAACACGGGAGGCATTACTATGCCCATTTTACAGAGGAGGATAACACCAGTCATGTAGTCTAAACACTTGTCCAAGATCATACAACCTGGTGAGAGGTACAGGTGGGTGAGAAGCCAAGTGCTCTGATTCCCAGGCTGCCCTGCCCTGCCCCTGGAGCCTCCACCGCTTACCTCTCTGTTCAAAGTGTGCTGGCCGTGATGCAGTTCTCGGGCCCCACCTCAGACGGGCAGTCTCAGACTTCCGCGCGGTGGAGTCCTGCCTGCGATGCTGAGTGATGCCGTCTGAGAGCCACTGGGCTCAGAGGAAGGAGCTTCACTGTAGGCCAGAGAAGGTTCATGAAAGAATAAGGCTCAAATGAGATTGTTAAATGATAAGTAGAAGTTTAAAAGTCAAAGAAATGGAAAAAGGACATTTAGGTAGAGGAAACATCACGTGCAGAAATCACAGGGCATTCAAGGACTTATAAAAGCTTGAGTGCAAAAGGCAGACCAGGAAATTGGAAAAGTGGGCAGGATTTGGAAGGGCGAGGATCAGTTTTGTCCTCTACTTATAAGTGTGACCTTTAAAATGTCAATAGACACTCCATGATGAGGGTTTTCATAAGAAACATGTTTAGGAAACTGTCTACTGTGTCAGCCTGCACCTTTAGATGGACAGGGCACAATAACACTCGTAAGACTCTGAGAATTCCTAGGTTAAAAGAAATCGCTCAACTTTGTTGAGACTGATGTTTCTCAGACCATCTTAGAAACAGATCATTTTCATGGGACAGAGTTTTTCACAGGAAATCTATTAACGTCTTGATGTACACTATCTACATTAGAGATCATGGAGAATTTTTGAAGGATTTTAACTAGTAAAGATGATATTTTTATTTTAAAAAGATTTCTGGCATGGGAGTGTAGTGGGAAGATGGAAATATGAAAGAAACTTGCCATGGAAAGAATTTGCCATGTTGGACCAGGAGCCACAGTGCATTAAGTCACAATTTGACACTTACACTATTCCTCCTTCCAGATATGATGATAGAGCTACATATTTGCACACAAAGAACCACAAAAAACATGAATGAAATATCCCACTCATGACTTGCCTTAAGATCAAGATTATTTTCTGCCTAATAAACTTCCTTGAGTATTAGACTGCTATTAATTGCACAAGTGAGAGTTTCTAAAAGGCAGGACTTACTTCACAGATAATATGATCTCTTGAAAATAACCAATGACACTGTAATGAGTTTCTGCTTATTGTTCTAGGATGTAAGAAGTGCATACATCAGGCCGGGTGAGATTGCTCACGCCTGTAATCCTAGCACTCCGGGAGACCAAGGTAGGAGGATAGCTCAAGGTCAGGAGTTCAAGACCACCCTGAGCAAGAGTGAGATCCTGTCTCTACTAAAAATAGAAAGAAATTAGCTGGACAACTAAAAATATATAGAAAAAATTAAGTGGACTTGGTGACACATGCCTGTAGTCCCAGCTACTCAGGAGGCTGAGGCAGGAGGATTGCATAAGCCCAGGAGTTCGAGGTTGCTGTGAGCTAGGCTGATGCCACAGCACTCTAGCCTGGGCAACAGAGTGAGACTGTGTCTCCAAAAAAAAACAAAACAAAAAAATGCACATCACCTGAAAAGCCAGCTTTTCCTTTGAAACCATATTGTGTGAATTTGTTTGTGTTTTTATCATGGTTTGTCTTGCTTTACGTGGATTTCTTCTCTCAAGTTTTCTGACAATGAGGCACCAGATTTCCTAAAATCTCTTCTGTTAGGTGACCACCAAACATTGTCACCATCCAGAGGCCACAGATTTGAGTAAGGGCAGGGCCTCATCTTCATCCTTTGGGCCAAGGAAGACTTGCTGGAGGGAGAATTGGAAGGTGACCAAGAAGATGGAATTTTAGGAATTTTACAACTTCTGACTTATTATCTTTCTACTTGCACAAACAATTTTAAGTGCAAAACATTTTTGCATATGTATTGTTATAAAACCATTATATTCTCAAGTCCAACTCATTAAAAGGACTAGACTTGGCCAGCACCTCAAATACTGGGATGTATCCAACTATGTCATTTTCCTTCTTTCTCTCTCATAAAACAATATTTTAGTTCCTTGCCTATCTAAAAGTGTTGCTATTTCTTGAAGAATAACTGACATCACCTCATTACTCCCTGTCATTCTCAAGCCAAAATATTTCAAATGGATCTGCAAGTGTTACCAATCTTCACAGTTATTCTATAGCATTTTTGAGGGCTACTCATGCTACTGAAATATCACCTATTACCTATTCAATTAACACCATACGCAACTTAGGGGAATTACTTTAATATTTCCTTTAGTTTAAAACTCCCTTTGAAGGTTGGATATTATAAAAGTCTGTTAGGGTTGCCATAACAAAATACCACAGACCACGTGGCTTGAGAAACAGAAATTTGTTTTCTTACAGTTCTGGATACTAGAAGGCCAAGATCAAGATGTCAGCTGGTTTGGTTTCTTCCTAAGCCTCTCTCCTTGGCCTGCAGGTGCCTGCCTTCTGGCTGTGACCTCATGGGGTCATGCTCAGTCTGTGTCTTCTTCTCCTTATAAGGACACCAGTCGTACTGGATTAGGGCCCTCGCTAATGACCTCACTTTACCTTAATCACCTCGTTAAAGGCCCCATCTCCAATACAGTCCAGTTCTAAGGTACTGGGGTTAAG
>CAUYRT010103097.1:0-14387 GCA_963574885.1 Lepilemur ruficaudatus | reverse complement strand
ATTTTTTTTTTTTTTGAGACAGAGTCGCACTCTCTTGCCCGGGCTATAGTGAGGGCCATGGCGTCAGCCTAGCTCACAGCAACCTCCAACTCCTGGGCTCAAGCAATCCTTCTGCCTCAGCCTCCTGAGTAGCTGGGACTACAGGCATGTGCCACCATGCCCAGCTAATTTTTTCTATATATTTTTAGTTGGCCAATTAATTTCTTTTTCTATTTTTAGTACAGACGGGGTCTCTCTCTTGCTCAGGCTGGTTTCGAACTCCTGACCTTGAGTGATCCTCCCGCCTCGGCCTCCCAGAGTGCTAGGATTATAGGCGTGAGCCACTGCACCTGGCCCACTGTAGAGTCTTTAAGCTTTGTCATACCCAAATATTTATACACCAGATTTTATTTTTTAATTTTTAATTTTTTTTTTTTTTTTTTTTTGAGACAGGGTCTCACGCTGTTGCCTGGGCTAGAGGGCAGTGGTGTCATCATAGCTCACTACAACCTCAAATTCCTGGGCTCAAGCGATCCTCTTGCCTCAGCTTCCCAAGTAGCTGGGACTATAGGCATGTGCCACTATGCCCAACTAATTTGTCTTATTTTTTGTAGATATAGGGTCTCGCTATGTTGCCTAGGCTGGTTTTGTATTTCTGGTCCTAAGCAATCCTCCTGCCTTGGTTTCCCAAAGTGCTAGGATTACAGGAGTGAGCCACTGTGCCTGGCCCAGATTTTACTATAAATTACTTTTCCTTATATTACATTTGGACATAAGTTTCTTTAAAATTATGGAGCTAGATTATTTTATATATAATTTTCATTTCAGTATAGTTAATTACAGATTATTTTTAAAAGGGGCATTAAGCATGATGAAGAAAGAGAAGAATTCAAATGGTCACAAAAGGAATGTTCGTGGTAGTTTCACTGAAATGATAATTTACAATTTTAAAAACATTACAGTTGTTTAAGGATTTATAAGGTTTTTAAAATTTTAAAATTTTATTTCCCTCTCCATGTTTTGCCTTCAAGAAGATAATCACCATGAAAAGGAAAGTTAACGACTGGTAATAAGCTCTGTTTTCATGTATTTTAAATTTCTCATGAGGCCTCTAAAAGAACAAAGAACTTTTTATTTATTTTTATTTTTTTGCTAAATAATGTACTGTGTGAAAACGAAGAACTTTTTAAAAAGTTCACCTTTGTAACAAAAATTAGTTCAAATTTTTAAAAATTCAAATGTCTGCTTTGTTAAAATGTATAAAGCGCCCTAATAATAACATTTGCTTTCTGTTGAAATGCTATCATTCATTAAAAAATTATTGTTTCTACTCACAAAACTTGTGTTTAACTTCTGGTGATCCCTAAATCTCAACTGTAAAAACTCATTATTTCTTCTAGAAGCCCTTAATGAGGTCAAACCTCTATGTTGTCTTCTTATGAACTTACAGCTGTGCTTTGTGTGCCATTATCTATTTTCTCCATGTGTTAAAATCAAGAAGGGGAAGAACCGTGCTTTTGCTCATCACTATTTTCCAGTGTCAAATACATAGTTTGGCCCACACCAGGAGCTTAATAAACATTTACTGATTCATGAAGAACTAGTGTTCCTAGTTTTTTCCTTAGCCACTTAGGGCTGTCTGATCTGGGACTAGACACTTATCCAAGTTCCATTTCCTGTGTAACCTGGGGGTAATATTACTTACCTTGCAGATTATCTAACTTTACCCTTACATCTTGCCAAAGATGGCCTCAGGATTTCCTTCTCATTGTCTCTTTGTCTTGTAGCTTCTCTGTGTCCCACTGGTCCCAATTTGGCCTAAAGTCTTAGAACTCAAACCTGGGCAGAACCCTAATGACCGTGTAAATTTGGACTGTCACGTGGACACTCAATGAGTTAATGCACAGGACTCAATTCTAGTTATAATTTTTGCTACTAATAATTGTTCACTGTCCAAAAGAAGAAATGAGATCGTTATCAAAATACCATGCTAAAAATAAGGTAATGTTATAAAAGAGATGCAAAAATGTATGAAAATTAAGAAAGTTCGTTTCTGAAGAGCCAGGAAAGGCTGCACAGAAGTGGCTTTCGCCCTGCCTGAAGGATAGATAAGATCCTATAAGTGGAGGATGGGGTAGGGACAAACATTCTAGAAATGAACCAATATCCTCTAGCATACTTGACCTTACTTGAGTTATGAAAATGTGGCCCTAATGTCACTGGGCAGTTCTGGGACTCTGGGTCAGCTCTATCTCCCTCCCTCCCCAGTGAACCTTCCAAATTCTCCTCTCCTCAGTCTTCTATGAAACTCCTATCCCTGCATTCTTGGTACAGAGCCTCTTTTGCTGCTTTAACCAAAAAAGACTAGTGGGCATGAATTCCCTCAACTCATCAGATATATCGTGGTCCATCTGTTCTTTTTTTTTTTTTTTGTGAGACAGAATCTCACTCTCTTGCCTGGGCTAGAGTGCTGAAGCATCAGCCTAGCTCACAGCAACCTCAAACCCCTGGGTTCAAGTGATCCTCCTGCCTCAGCCTTCCGGGTGGCTGGGACTACACGCATGCGCCACCATGCCTGGCTAATTTTTCTTTTCTATTTTTAGTTGTTTGGCTAATTTCTTCCTATTTTTAGTAGAGATGGGGTCTCACCCTTGCTCAGGTGGTCTCAAACTCCTGAGCTAAAGCAATCCTCCCTCCTCAGCCTTCCAGAGTGCTAGGATTACAGGCGTGAGACCCACTGCATCTGGCCCCATCTGTTCTTTATCTCTTATACCCCTCTCTTCAATACTTAATTCGTGACAAGTAATTTAAGTACAATGTTTAATTACAATCAAGCCTAATAAAATATCATCATTTTTGAGAAAACAGCATTTTTCTAATGAACCAAAACTAGTGGATTAAATAATGTGTGGTTAATTCCGTCATAGGCAAATAGCCTGCAGAGCAGCCCAAATGGGATCCCCTGCCCTTACCTTGAGCTCGCTAGGCTTCTTCTCCTCAGAGGACTTGCAACGGGTGATCTCCTGCAGCTTCTGTTCCAGGGGCTCCAGGCACTTTTGCAGTTTTTCCTGAGTGGTGGGGAGGAAGTGGGAGGGGTGACATTTGGGGTTGGCTGGTACACTCATCATTCAGCGGTTAACCCATCTGTTTGCTTCCTAGCCATCTCACCACTCCCTTCCTTGCCTACCATGTAGGATATCAATCTCCTACAAGTTCCTTCTGCCACAAATTTGTCCCATCACCTTCTCTGTTCACCCAACTGTCCTCTCACTGAATCTGAAATTCAGAGCTGTCCAGTTGCCAACTCTGTGTTCTTCCCCAGCCCTTGCCATTTTCTTACTCAGGCAACTGCCTATTACCGTCAAAGCTACCTTTTGTACCCTGATGTCTTTCTTTAAACCTGTCCGCCCATCCAACTCTAACCACCCCACCTACAATAAAAACTTGATTATTATACTGTAAATTGCTTTAAAGCTTGTTTTCAAGATTTTATTAAGCAAAGAATACGATAAAGTGCTAAGACATTAACAACTTTGGTTCCCATTACTCAAACATTTACCCTGTGTTCCAGCAGTAAGTTAAATGAGATGCCATGTTACCCATTATCAGTGGAAGATGCAAACAACAGAATGGTTCAGCTTAGCCTGGTGGGTATTAGTTTAAGGTGTTGTTATCTACTCCCAATACCAATGGGAAAACAAGGAACATTCTGAGTAAGGAGGCAGAATAAAGAAACCAGACTACTTCTCAGTTCTTCCTAAATTTGATCTTCTCTATGTGGTTTCATTCATTTATGAAAACTATGATACATCCCAAGACCACAAATACCAATATTCACCCATAAGATGCAAATATATTGTAAAAGTCACAGAGGAATTTTGGGGTACTCCTCCACACTGTTCTTTTTCATGCCAGAGGATAACTGACCAGACATACTGTGTGCCCCCTGTGTATATAGCTCTGAGGGGACCAGCGGGTGAGTACCGGGAGCTTACAATTTCTATCCAGGCAATATCCCATCTTCTGCTGCTTCCTCCCTCTTTCCCCACATTGGCATCTCATGTCTGATTTCCCACCTTGTACTCCTGTGTAGCGTCATCCAGTGGCACAACAGTGTGGGCCCGGTGGGTGTGGGAAATTGCACAAATCAAACATACAGCCTCCTGGTCCTCATAGCAGAAAAGGCTGAGGGCCTCATGGTGCTGAGGGCAGAGGTTCTCATCCCGGATCTTCCGCTTGACACCCTGAAGCTGCTTGGCAATTTCCACCATACTACCTAGTTGCCGATTAGGCCGCAGACTGCGGTAGCGAGATGTCTTTCTACAGACAGGACAAGGGAAGTCCCTCTCTAGGTCCTCCCACCAGCGGGTGATGCAAGCTTTGCAGAAGTTGTGCCCACACTCAATGATGACAGGCTCCTTCAGATACTCCAGGCACACAGAACAGCTTGCCTCCACCTGTAAGTTCTCCAGAGCTGCAGCTGTGGAGGCTGCAGAGGCCCCAGCCTCTAGCAGACTCGTCTCAGCCATTATTTAACTTGGAGATGAGAAAAGATAAGTATTAGTTGGAGGTTTAATTTTTTTGCATCCTTGGTCTAAAATTTACCCCCATGCTAAACCCTAACTCCAGATTTAGTCCCAGCTAGTTATTCTCCAACTTTTTTTCACTAGATTCAACTTCGTTTCTCCATTTCCAAAACTTGTGACTCCCAGCCATCAACCTATTTTTTTCCTCTTCAGCAAAGTGACACACAACTCCCATTCTATCTCTCGTCTCTTACCTCTGCTTTCTCTTGTTAGAAACAGAGGCTTCCTTCAACTCTAGCTCAGCATACTCCTCCTGATCCAGCTGATCCCACTTGTATCTCAGAACCAATAGTTCCAGCCCACCGTATCCTAGTTTTACATTTGTTTCTAATAGATGAGAGAGGAGTGTGGGAAGTAAAAAGTGTCGTAAAAGTCAAAGTATTAAGATTTCTTAAATTAGGTATATTTTAAAGTTTATTGTTACAGAAGAGTTTTATCATAATAGTCCACTAGAGCCTAAGCTTGATTCTCGGCCACTGTTCTCTTATTCTTCCAAAGGGTAATAAATTAAATGAGTCAGGCAAAGGTAATGCGCATCCTCTTTTTAGGACAATTTGAAATTATTCTTCCTCTTATCAGACTAGCCTGGAGAAAATGTGCCCTCTTCTTGGAATGAAATGTTTCATACATCTCATTTCTATTTGTGTACATTTAGACTTTGGAACTGTTATATACTATGTCCTCTACTTATTTGGAATGGTTCAGCATTTAGAAAAAGGAAACAGGCAATAAAATCTCCATCAAGTGAAGCATCAAAAGAATTGGAAATGGCATCAGAGAGCTTTATAAAGCAGAAGGCTGGTTACCCACTGCATCCTTAAAATGTCAACATTTTTATCCATGAATAAAATTTCTCTATCCTCATAACCCTTTCTTCCCCCACCGTAAGGGACCTAATAGAAGGAAATTTGGTAGATCTATGTACTGAGAGAGAAGTGGCTATGTAATGAGTTAGTTAACGATTATCTGTATATATCGATGGTACACATTAAAGTGTTTAATATGGAGTAGGAGCTGATAACTTACTTGGACCTGAATTTCTTCTCTCAACAGAAGTTCAGTCAGATTATTTTTCTCTACCTATGGGAACCAAATTTTGTCTAGTGATCCCGCCCCTTCCTCAGTCCTCTAGAAATTAGGTGGCCTCCTCACCTGGGATATGTTGCATCGTATGCACAGTGGAGCACCAGGATGGATCTAGACTGGTAAACAAGTGGTGTGAAAGAGAAATGTGGAAAGGGTTAGGGAGGAATGGAGAGGACTTGGAGCTACAGCCACAGTGAGACCTCGGGTGCCCCTGGGTTTGTCCTTCCTCTCCCTCTATGCCTCATGTCTCAGTTGAAGGGCAAACTTCAGAGACGTCCTCATTTTGCTTCTACCGCTGTTCGGGGTCCCACCTTGCGACCCTCTCCTGAGCCTTTCCCACAACTCTGTCTCCCCTGGCCCCATCTCCATGTTCTCCGCCAGATCAGGGGTGGGGGGATTGCAGAAAGGGGAGAGGAAACGTCGTGGCTAGCGGGGGAGGGAGGGATGCGTGTCCAGGTGAGGAAGAGGTGTGACGTGAAGGTGGGATGCCTGCCGCTATGACGCGGCCGAGACCGGCGGGGACTGCGTCAGAGTTTCACCCGGGAGGGCGAGCTGCAGCGGGACGGGGGGAACGGCGGGGTAGCCAAGCAACGCCGGACGCGCTGACGTCGCCGGGGCGGCAAAACGTCTGCCGGGCCCGAAGCGGGCGGAGGCAGCTGTGGTTACGTGCTGGGGGCCGGTGACGCAGTCACGGGGCACTGGGACGCGGCGTGCGGAGCCGGCCGGCAGGGGCAGGCCCCAGGCCCGGGCGCGGCGGCGGGACAGCACCTACCTTCCCGGCTTCGGGTCCGGGAGTGCGGGGCGCGGAGCCGCCGGAGCGCTGCCTCCCTCCTTCCTCCTCCCCTCGCCCCCGCCCCGCGGCGCGACACACAATACTCGCCGGAAGCGGAAGCCGCGCCGAGCTCGTGTCGGTGGAAGCAGAGGTGTCGGCGGGCGGCTGCGGCCGCGTCTAGCGATGCCTGCGGATGAAGGAGAAGGCAAGAGGCCGGAGGTGAGAACCAGAACGCGGAGGCAAGGGCGAGAAGGTACTTGGAGGGGCAGGTGGCTGAGATGCCGGCGTCCGGGTGGCCCGAGGAATCCTCTGGAGAAAGAGGGCCGCGCATGCGCGTGGTGCGGCGCTGAAGCCCAGTGCCCGCAGGGCGCCGGCCGCGGGCCCAGGCCGGTGAGGCTGTGCTGTCCAGGCTGCGGGCTGGCTCCGGCCTGGCCCCGCCGATCCCCGCTGGGGCTGGGAGTTGCCGAGGGCGGGACGAGGGCGGGTTGTGGACTTTCAGCCACACTTTTCCTCTCTGCGGGCCAGTCCGGGGAGAGGTGGCTAGTTGAGGCGGCGGCCAATTACGTGGCGGACCTGCGGGTCTCAGTTGGCACGTCACTTCCGACTAGATGAGTTTTAGCCTTTTAATATTCAGGGATCAGGTAAGTTCTCCTCTTGGTGGGCTTCAAGTGCTTCCTGTCCTGCCCCAGCTTGGCGAACCCTATCGAAACTATCTACCTCCCCCTTTGGAGTGGGAGCCGGGAGAGAGCTGGTCCTGCGACTAGGCTGCTCACCTCTGTATCCTAAGCTCCTCGCGCGGGGTCTGACCGCAGCAAGCTCTCAGTAAACACCCGTGACCCGGGTGAGAGCCACGGCCCTTTCTTTCTGCTTTTGGAGCTGTGTCTTGAGTTTCTTCGCAAGGGCAGGTGGATCTCCAGACTTCTGCATTATAGTCTCCTAGCTTTGCTCTCCTGCTGCTGGAAACTTCCCGGATCTGTGATTTTTGGAGGAAGCGGCTGAGGTGATGAGGCTGGGGAAGAGTCAGCTGGTAGAAATGTGATGGGGCAGGGAAGAGGTGAGTGATGAGGCTGGGGAAGAGTCAGCTGGTAGAGGTGTGATAGGGAGGGAAGAGGTGATGGAGCTGGGGAGGAGTTAGCGCTGGGCAGAGGTGTGAAGGGGCTGGGAAGAGGAGCTAGGTAGGGTATGACACTGCTGGTGGAAAAGATACCTTGTCCCCCGCCCCCCATTCCGACCCCAACATTTGGAAGGCAGTGTTGATTGAAAGATATGAACAAATTTTAAGGTACTCTTGTTGGAGAGGAAATAGTCTAACTTGTTCCTGTGTAAGTTGTGCTGCTGTTTACAGAGACCGTGCGTTATTTAACCTGTCATCCTGGGAGCCAGAAACTATTTTCTTGCAGAAAATACAATCAAATGTCTGAGGTATAAAGATTTAGGATCCTACATGCTAGTTATTGATATAATTGAATTGGTCTACTTTTTCGTTACTGTTCTTTGTTTTTTGTTTACTTTTCTTTTTTGGTAGCCAACAATTTGAAGAAGATTAAATTTGAGAAAATTACATTTATCAACTTTGTTTTCTTCATTGCTATTTGGCCGTTAGGGATGTTAGCAGCAGCAGCACTTGTTCTAGTTCACAGACACATCAATTCTAAGGTAAAGTAATTTGAGAGCCACCAACTAACTGGTGGGTAAGCCTCTCTAGCCTTGGCTTTGGAGGGAGAGTGATGGTGGTGATTTGGTTTGTCCTTTGCTTTGTTAATTTGTAGCATTTAGGATGTTGCCAGCTCCTTTCTGGCTTTCTGTTTGTGGATAACCAGGGAAGTGATTAGACAAAGGAAACTACCAGGAGGAAATCCAATTCTGAGGACTATGAAGAATGTGCTTGTCTAAAGACTAATATTAAGGGAATTTAATGCTGAATATGGAAAGAAGGGAGGGTTATGTCTAGGTAAAACTATAAAATTATGAAGGGCATGTGGTATGACACAGTACAGGGGTTGCAAACCTTTCCTGTAAACAGCCAGAAAGGACATCTTTTTGGTTTTGCGGCTCATACTCAATTTTGTTCTTGTAGTGTGAAAACAACAATAGACAATACTAAATGAGCATGGCTGTGTTCCAATAGAATTACTTATGGATGCTGAAATTTGAATTTCATGTAATTTTCACATGTCATGAAATATTGCCTTTGGATTTACCCCCCAGTTGTTAAAAAATGTAAAAACTATTTTTAGTTTTTGTACCATACCAACATAGATAGTGGGCCATAGTTTGTTGACCCCTGACAGAATAATAATGAAGTACCCAGTATTTTTCACAAGAGAATAATTGGGAAAGAGAGTGAACACAGTGCTATCATCTCTTATTTTCATCTATTTAATAACACAAAATAATGAGAGTCTGAGATCTTCACACAAATTTATTATCATCTTTGAAACTTGGCTGAGATTTATGAATGTACTAGAATACAAGTGTATTCTTTAAACAAGGGAAGGGTGTTCCTTACTTAAAATTAAAAAGGATTATAGTTTGGGAAAAATGAAATGATGCTGAGTTTCAATGCTGTTTATGCCAAGGGATTTCTAACACAGGAATAAACAAAAACAAATTATAATGATGGGTGAAGTATAATTTAACATTTTTTAAATACATATTTTTAGTATTATTTTTACTTCAGTAAATGAGTACATAAGTGATCAGATAAAGTGAGATGGGGGTGCAGAGGGAGGGGAGGAGTAGGGCAGTTTTTCACTCTCCAGACTTCTGGGATTTTTATTTAGGAAAAGGCAAAGCATCTAATTTTCCCTTACCATTTTTTTCTTATTTTTTTATTATGAAAAATTTCAAATATAGAGACCATTTCAGTTTGCTTTTTATACTTTATATGTCTTTTATCTTTCCAGTTTAGTGGCATAGAACTACCTCATTCTTTTTCAAGTGTGTGTTATTACTTCATTGTGTAGACATATAATTTATACACCATTTCGAGTAGATATTTAAGGTTCTTTACAATTCTTATTAAATAAAGGCTGTAGTGAGCACCCTTGCACATATATCTTTAGATTGTCATGCCATTATATTAGTAGGATAAATTTCTAGAAGTTGGGCTGCTGGGTCAGAAGACATGGAGATTTAAAATTCTAGTAGATTCTTCCAATTTCCTTCCCATGAGGTTATTCTTATTCATATCCACACCTGGCATATCATGAAATACAATAGTCTCCCCTTATCCTTGGTTTTTTTTTTCTTCTGAGAATTTAGTTACCCATGGTCAACTGTGATCTGAAAACTTTAAATGGAAAATTTCAGAAACAGACAATTCCTAAATTTTAAATTGTGTACCCACAATTCTGAGTTCCGTGATGAAATCTCTCATCCTGCTTCATCCCTCCCAGGGTGTGAATCATCCCTTTGTCCAGGGTATACCACACTGTGTATGCTACCTGTCAGTCACTTAAGATCGCCTTCTTGGTTATCAGGTTATCAGATTGACTGTATCATAGTGCTTATGTTCAAGTAACCCTTATTTTGCATAATGATGGCCCCAAAGTGCAAGAGTAGTGATAGTGGCAATTCGGATCTACCAGTGGGAAGCCATAATGTGCTTCCTTTAAGTGAAAAGGTAAAAGTTCTCTACTTAATAAAGGAAAAGAAAGAAAATCTTATTGCTAATATCTATGGTAAGAATGAATCTTCTATCTGTGAAATTGTGAAGAAGGAAAAAGAAATTTGTGCTAGTTTTGCCGTCACACCTCAAACTGCAAAAGTTATGGTCACAGTGCCTTCGTTAAGATAGAGAAGGCATTAAAATTGTGGATGGATAACATGACCAGAAATGTGTTCCAAGTGACAGCAATTGGGTTCTGTACTATTCTCTGTTTCAGACATTCACTGGAGATCTTAGAACATATCCCCTTTGGATAAGGGGAGACTATTGTAGTCTGTTTCCCTTCAGTGGTACCAGTGCTGATATTTTCATATTTCAAAAGAATTGCTAATATTTTTTATTTATAATTTTTAATGATTGCATTATAGGTCTTGTTTTGCAGGTAACTTTTTAAAACACTTTTGTCAATAGATAGGCATTTACTTAGTTTCCTGGTGATTCTTACTTAGTTTCCATTTTGCTTTAGGTTTTTTTGTTTGGTTGGTTGGATTTGTTTTTGTTTCTGTTTTTTTGCTGGTACACAGTGTTACTGTAAAGACTCCCGGAACATACGTCCTTATGTGCTGGTGGATTTATTTCTCTGAGAAAGGTTTCTGGGTTGAAGGATATTGCGTATTTCTAATTTAATGGATGTTGCCTTATTGCATTCTCAGAAAGCTTTAACCTTTGCATTCCTTACGGCAATGTTTGCCCCCCTTCCCACATGCCCAGCAGAGATGGGTGTTATCTATGTTTTTATTTTTTTTTCCAGCCAGCAAAGAGAAGTCTTAGTTACTTTTAATTTTACATTTTCTCTCTCTTGCATTGGTAGTTCAGTGGTAGAATTCTCGCCTGCCATTTTCTCTTCCTTTAGTAATTTTCATTTTCTTTTTATTGTTATTGTTTACTTGTCATTCAGATTTGTTTATCTGTGGATTTCCAATTCTGTCCTTTGCCCATTTTTCCTGTTGGATCGTTTGTCTTTTTCTTATCAATTCTACGTAGATAAGCACCATGCTTGTGTGCTCACACATTTGCGTGCACACACACTGTCCTTATTAAGAAATCCATCCTGTTCATGCCTGTAATCCTAGCACTCTGGGAGGCCAAGGTGGGTAGATTGCTCAAGGTCAGGAGTTTGAGACCAGCCTGAGCAAGAGTGAGACCCCATCTCCCAGAGAGCTAGGATTTCAGGCGTGAGCCACTGTGCCTGGCCACATTTAAGTTTTTATTTTTAAAAATATGTAAAAAGCAGCAGTGCTGTCCAATATAAATATAATGCAAGCAATTTATATAATTTTAGGCTTTCTAAGTTGTAGCCATGTGAAAAGAATAAGAAGAAACAGGAAAAATTAACTTTTATAATATATTTTATTTCACCAACCTGACCCAATATATTCAAGATAATTATTTTAACATGTCAATTTTTTAAAAATTATAAATTAGATATTTTAGTTTTTTTATACTGTCTTTGGAATCTCATATATATTATATACTTACATCACACCCCAGTTCAGACTAGGCCCATGTTAAGTGCTTATGGCTATGTTCAGGCTCAGAAACCGACACCCCAAAATATGGCTGTTTGATAAATTGAGCTGAAGAAGCCTGACAGTCTCTCTGACCTCCCCCATGCCCCTGCCCTACCTTTTCTCCCAAAGAAGTTAAAGTTCCTTTATCTGCCTAATATCCGGAACCCACTAAAGAGAACAATTGTTTTTTCTTCCCCTTCTTGTTAGACCAAGAGTATAACTACATCAGAACAGACCCTTTCATTGTCAAAGGGAACTATTTACAAGTTAATCTCTGTTCCCGGATCCATTCATTCTCCCTAATAATCCTTTATTACCCCTCAACAGAATTCCTCTTTTCTCCTCTTCCCACATAGCCTGTTTTACTAGGATGATATATAGGCTTCTGAATCTTGTTGGGAGGTGGGTAATCACTCTGTTATTCTCTCAGTGTATACACATTAAATAAATTTCCATGTCTGGCTGTGTACAGTGGTGCACAGCTATAATTCCAGCACTTTGGGAGACTGAGATGGGAGGACTATTTGAAGGCAAGAGTTTGAGACCAGCCTGAGCAACGTAGCAAGACCCCATCTCTTAAAATTTTCTTTTTTTTTAATGAGCTGAGCATGGTAATGTGCCCCTGTAGTCCTACATAGCTACTCAGGAGACTTAGGTGTGAGGATCACTTGAGCCCCAAAGTTGGAGGTTGCAGTGAGCTGTGATCATGTCACTGCATTCCAGTCTGGGTGACTATTTCTTAAAAAAAAAAAAATCTATGCCTTTTCTCCCATTACTCTGCCTTTTGCGAGTTGATTTTTCAGTGAACCTTCAGGAACAGCACTCTTTTAGATGGTTGGTTCCTTGTGTGAGCTCTATTTATTACGTAGTCATCCTTCTCTCATTGAATTGCCTTAAACTTGTCATATGTTAAATTGTTTCATTGGAAGATATGTTTCTGGTTTTTATTTCTGTACTCTAATCCTTTCATCTATTTTTCTCTTATACCAACATCATATAAACTCTGTAATGATTTTTTCCATCCTCTCAAAGAAAAAAAGCCTCTTTTGTGTTTCTGAGTGGAAGAGTATTACGTGTATAACTTAATTTGGGTAGAGTTGGCATTTTTGCCATTCAAGAATGGTATATCTTTCCATCTGTTTGGGTCTTGTTTTATTCAATGAGATCTTGTAATTTTCTTCATTTTCTTTTTCCTTTTCATTGAGACAGAGTCTTGCTCCATTGCCCTGGGTAGAGTACAGTGGCATCATAATAACTCACTGCAACCTCCTGGGCTCAAATGATTCTCCTGCCTCAGCCTCTGGAGTGGCTGGGAGTATAGGCACGAGCCGTGATGCCCAGCTAATTTTTCTCTTTCTAATAGAGACCTCACTCTTGCTTATGCTGGTCTCGAACTCCTGAGCTCAAGCAGTCCTCCTGCCTCGGCCTCCCTGAATGGTAGGATTATAGGCATGAGCCACCATGCCAGGCAAATAGAGATTTTATCATTTTTGTTACTGTTATGAATGGAAATTTCCAACCCCCCCCTCAATTTCTAGTAAGCAAACCAGATGCTTTATTACTTGAATAAAGAACAAATAAGTGATATTTGACTGTTTATCCTGTATAGTCCCCCTATCAAAATATCTTAATAATTATAGTAAGACTTTTTTAACTATAGAGTTTATTAAAGTGTGCCTGGCACTCCATGATTTCAACAAGTTTCTCTAGATGTTTCTTATGCATTTGGCCAGAGAAACACATTTGAGATCTACTAATGTGTATACTAAAGATTTCTTTTACACCTAATTTGTTTAGGGTTTTTTCATGAAGGGATGCTGAATTTTATCAAATGCTTTTTCAATTGATTCTATGACTTTTGTCCTTCATTCTGTTAATGTGAGGTATCATGTTTATTGATTTGTGTATTTTGAACCATTCTTGCATCATTGGGATGAATCCCACGTGATTATGGTGAATGATCTTTTTGATGTGCTGTTGCATTCAGTTTGGTAACACTTTGTTGAGTTTTTGGCATCTATGTTGAGTTTTTTGCATCTAAGTTCATTAGGGATATTGGCTTATAGTTTTATTTTTTTATTCTATTCTTCTCTGGTTTTGGTAACAGGATAATGCTGAGCTTGTAGAATGAATTGGGAAAAATTCTCCCTGCTTCAATTTTTTGGAATAGTTGGAGAATTGGTGTTTGTCTTTAAATGTTTGGTAGATTTTATCAGGTCCTGGGCCTTTTTTTGATGAGATACTTTTATTACTAATTCAGTCTTGTTACTGATTGTTGGTCTGTTCAGGTTTTCTATTTCTTCTTGATTCATCATGGTAGGTTGTATGTGTTCAGGAATTTAACCATTTCTTCTAAGTTACTCAATCTGTTGGTGTATCAGTTCACAATAATCTCTAACAATCCTTTATATTTCTGTAGTATCAGATGTATGTTTGTTTGTTTGTTTAATAGACAGCTCTGTCTTGGGACTCCAGGAAAGTGCCCATTATAACAAGGCTCAAGTCGTCCTCCCGCCTCAGCTTCTGGAGTAGCTGGGACTATAGGCTGTGGTATCAGTTTTGATGTCTCCTTTTTCATCTCTGATTTTATTTGAGTCACCTCTTTTTTTTCTTAGGTAGTCTAACTAAAGGCTTGTCAATTTTTTTTTTTTTTTGAGACAGAGTCTCACTCTGTTGCCTGGGCTAGAGTGCCGTGGCATCAGCCTAGCTCACAGCAACCTCAAACTCCTGGGCTCAAGCGATCCTTCTGCCTCAGCCTCCCACGTAGCTGGGACTACAGACAT